>CABHPR010145473.1:0-24966 GCA_902168415.1 Peromyscus melanophrys
AATGCACTCCCCTGCCCTGCCAGAAAACCAACAGAAACCAAGATAGCTTGGACAGATAAGGGGCCAAAGGAAAATAAGGCAGTTTTATTTTCACTTGTCACTGATAGACTCCTAACACTTCAACTAACCACTTCTAAGAATATAGTTGAGTACATAAAATCCCCTTGCTCAGATATTAACAGAATTTAGCCCTCAGTTGATTCTATTCCCCATCAGTCACTTCCCTCTTGGGTTGCAGATAATGACTGACAATTACTGTTCTTTTGTGTAGATCTTATTGCCTCTCCTTTTGACCCTGAGGGAATTCAAGCCTGGTGACCTTGCCTTAGCCAGAGCATTGCCAGTGCATGGATATATAATTGTAAACCTCAGAGACTAAAAGGACAATCTTACTGGAAAACTAGATGGAGAACTAGAAGGATGAGATGGAAGATGAGGAAGAGCCAGATGGGGAAGAACTAGGTGGGTAGGAATGAGATGAGAAAGACCAAGATGGGGCAGAACTAACTTAATGAAGGAATTAAGATAACATTTAGAGGGTAGAGCAGAGAAATGTAGAGAAATCCAGCAAGGAAAGAGCTAGGCATGAGAGTAGAATAGAAGCTATGTGGAGAGATAACTGATTCAGAAGAATAAAGCGAATGGACTAAAGAATTTTGTGTACGTAGATTTATTAGAGTATCTCTCAGATTAATCTGCCACTGGTGGTATCTCTTCTGGAACTCTGGGTGAAGGCTATCGAGGGGCTGGACCCCAAGAGCTTTTGTTAACTATCCGAGGAACATTGTTGTAAGTGAAATAAAGAATGAAGAAAAAGTTAAACTGGTACTATGCAATTTGCATAACCTTATTAACAATGAAGCTTTAAGACAGAAATAAGTGTGGCTGTGAATTTAAGGGAGTGCAATAGCATGTGGGAAACTCTGATACAGCTATGGCAATAGATTCATGGGGGTAAATAGTTTCCTACATACTCAAGTTTTATATCTACATTTTATAATAATGAGGTTCTTTGTAATTATACCCCAATAATTGTGCTTTAAATTATTGGATGAACGTTGTATATAACAGTTTATAATTTTTTATTGTAAATAACATAATACATAATATATGTAATATAATAATATAAATATTTTAAGGAAGGTTACATTTATAAAGGGATGTTGCCTACCTTATCATATGTGGCTCATTTTGGTGTTTTGTCAACTTCTGCTTATCGTTCAATGTTTTATAGCAACTGTCAGACCAGTTTGAACTAAAAGAAGCCCACAAGGAAGGCAGGAAAGCACAGTCACGTGACTTGAAAATAAACAAAGCATAAAATATATCGAACTCTTCTCATACAACGCACCCTAAAATTTGATGTGGCTGGTTAAAATTCCATTTAAAGAATAAATAATATCTACCTCAGAGTTTTTAAGGAGATGTTAAGTTAGAAGGTAATTTCTGTTACATAGTCATAGCAATGTTGTAACTATTACTGGAGATTTAAGAAAGAGAAAATATGAATCAAAGAATATTTTCACATGATTTAAATGGTCTTCCTGTGTTAGTCATTATTCATATTGTCATGAGTATCTCTGTTACCATCTATAGGGTGGGGATCTGTGAAGCTGTGGAGTGTTGGACAACACAGCAATTAAATTGCTTCTTTTGTTTATTTAATGACGGTTAAGTGACTAAACAGTCCAATTTCACAGGTTGCTCATTTACTATGTGCTAAGTGGCTGAAATAATTAGGATTTCATTTATTCCATAAATATGTTGATTAGAGGAACAAAAATAGATTAAGATAATGACTGATCTATATTAATCATCAAAGGCTATAAACCAAAAAATATCAGTTTCATAATGAATGTAAAAAGAAATACACATGTGCAAGTGGCCACATAAGATATGGATTTTATGAGTAAATCAACTTGATACATAAAGAAAAGTGGAAGTAATATAAATATTTAATCAAAGTTTTAAAAGTTAAAAAGATGATTCTGAGTATATTTCATTTGCTTATTCTAGTTTGTGAAGTTAACTACAGTGCTATCAAAGTCATTTGCACTGGCTTAAAAACAGCTATGAGAAAAGGAAAGGAGAAAATTTACAACATGTGAAACATCACTAAACAGCAGTTAACACAGTTACTTACTGAATTTCACCCTTCATAAATCTTCAAGTTGACTTTCAAATATATTCACAGCTGATTTAAGATCCTAGGTTCCCTTCAGGAACAATCTCTGAATCCTTACTCGTATCTGTTGAGTCTTGATACTGTAGATAATGGGGTTCATCAAGGGTGGGAAAAGGATGTAGATGTTGCCCATGAGGACATGAACC
This sequence comes from Peromyscus melanophrys, assembly GCA_902168415.1. Classification (NCBI taxonomy): domain Eukaryota; kingdom Metazoa; phylum Chordata; class Mammalia; order Rodentia; family Cricetidae; genus Peromyscus; species Peromyscus melanophrys. The sequence goes on from CABHPR010145473.1 coordinate 2,332, forward strand.
AGTGGAGAGAGATGCTTCCCAAAGCGGTGAACCATGGTCAGACCAATGATGGGGATGTAGAAAACCAAAACAGCAGAGATGTGAGATACACAAGTCTGCAAGGACTTGATTCTCTCCTCCTGGGAAGCAATGGATAGAACTGTGTACAGAATCATAATATATGACATTAATATGAGTACTGAATCCAGCAACAGGTTGCTAATTACCAGGGCTAGACCATAGATGCTATTGAAACGGATGTCTCCACAGGCCATTCGAATTAAGTCTTGGTGCAGGCAGAAAGAGTGAGAGAGGAAATGAGGCCGGCAGTAATTTAAGAACTTCAGGCGGATGATGACTGGAGGAATGAGCATAGAACTCCTACATAAGATGGCCACTCCAATTTTCACTATTTTGTCATTGGTTAGGATAGAGGAATAGCGTAGAGGGTTGCAAATGGCAATGTAGCGGTCAAAGGACATGGCAAGGAGGACAGAGGACTCCATGAAGGACAAACCGTGAATGAAATAAGACTGTGCAATGCAGGCATCAAGGCTGATCTCTTGAATGAAGCCCCAAAGGATACCCAGGACCGTGTTGATAGTGGACAGACCCATGCACAGATCTGTGAGGGCTAACATGGCCAGGAAATAGAACATGGGCTGGTGCAGGCTTGGCTCAGTCCGGATCACATGCAACACCATGCTGTTTCCTAGGAACACTGTCACATAGATGATGGAGAAGGGAACAGAGATCCAAAGGTAATAAATCTCTAAACCAGGGAAACCAGTCAAAGCAAACCCAGAGCTACTGGAGTTTGTGACAGAGAGAGCAGACATTGTTAGGAGATTGAAAATATCTTTGGAAAGATTTTGTCAATCACATGACTTTCCAATGCTATAATTTTTAGTAATGTCTACCAGCTGTTTGGAGGAAAACAAAATATGATATAACTTCCCTAAATAGCAATATACATACATGGTCCTTTGTTGTTTATCATCAGAGAAACCTGTTGTCTCAACACAGACCTTTCAATGCTCCTGTTGAGGGATGCCAGGAAGCCTGGGAGTTTTATGCAGGATCAGCAACACCCATGGGCTCATGGGATTTAGATTGTGGGAGAGTCTGCTGGGAGTCTGCTCAGTCCTAAAAAAGGACAGTGCTCTGTCACTCATTTGTTCTGACACTCAGGAGAATTCTCCTCTCTGGTGTGACATCTGGGCCTTTTCCTTCTTCCAAGATTTAAATGACCATGACAGACCTGGACTGTGTAAAGTAATGTATCTTTTAATATCATAAGCAATTATGTATCAGAAGTAAGAAGTGTTAATAGAAATTGAACTTTTTGGCATGTACTATCATTATCAGATTTCTAAAATATTCATCTATGTAAAATTTACTTCACTTCCTTTTTTCTTTATTTTTCATGCAACTCTTCTCTGTATGAGAATTTTTTGCCTTTTCTGAATATTATGGTATTTTCATTTGTTAATTTTTCACATGTAGGATAACATAATTGGCCCAAATTATAAACTGTACAGTTTGAAACAAATGTTTTATAATATACATCTTATCTGTGCCTTTGTTATCTGTTTAGGGACAAAATATGTATATTCTTAAAATAATACAACCATAATAGAAAACAAAACAACAATAACAATGAAAACATCAGTTTGGACCTGGCCTTCTGCATATATTTTTCCCATATTAACCATAAAAAAGAGCATGCATGCATGCAATTATTTGATTATGCATCTTTATGCATTAAAACAAACGCTATTTTTGATTATGAAATTTTCTAAATTATCACAATTAGAAAAAATTATCTAAGGTTTCAGAGTGCAATAGAGCTCCGTAGAAGAAAATGTTTCTCTGTTTGCGAAATTAAAAACTTTCCAAGAATTTAATGATTTAAATTTTTTTAACAAGTTCAACATTTTGTGTGTGTGTGTGTGTGTGTGTGTGTGTGTGTGTGTGTGTGTGTATATTTGAGACGGTTTCTCTGTGTGTAACTCTAGCTTTCCTGGAACTCTGTAGACTAGGATGGCCTCAAACTCATAGAGATCCACCTGCTTCTGCCTCCATGTGCTAGGGTTAAAGATGTAAGCCACCATCACCAAGCCAATATTTTTAAATAGTAAGAAAATTCTAAATTCTATATTCACCTGGGTTGGTTTTACCCTCAGGATAAAGCTCACGTTCTAGATAGTACCTTTGAGAGAGGACAGCTTTTAAATATAATAACAGTGAAAATTAACAATCAAGTATATTACTTATATATTCTCTTAACAGAGATCCAGTCAAAATATCAGTGACTAATGTTTTTTTCAGCTATAAAGCTGAGTTATTATGATCGTAAAGTTGATAGTTTAATTATGAGAGAAAATCCCATGGTTTTCTGTGAAGCTTTTTCCATATACCATATGTGAAAGCATGAATCTTTCCTTCTTGTGATGTTTTATTCATGTTCATAACATAAAAATAATTCTATAGGGTGCAGGCATCTGTCAGGATGGTCTGACTCTTCATTACATTGTAAACTTTTTTGTTTTGGTAGAGTTTGTATTTACTCCTATCCCAATAAAATGAACAACAGAGGTCTATCTGTAATACTGAACAACTATTTCAATTAGAGTACTGCCATAATATTTGATTATAAGGTCTTATCATATTTTCTGGATCAAACATCTTTATAAATTATGAATCATTTTATATTTATTCTAATTTTAAATAGAATACCCCAAATATATTTGTAACGATGTCTACAAATTCCTCAAAGAATTAATAGTATGTTTATCCATTTGTTCCATAAATTTCACTTCTTAATTGTTATTATCAGTAAAGAAATTTAGATCTCAAAGAGTTATTTTTACTTCCATTTTTCTGCAGTGATATTCACAACAGTCATGACATGGAAGCACCAAGTTTTCACTACAGAGAAATTGATAAAAGAAAATAATGTATTCCAAAAAATTTAATGTTATCCAGGCTTAGAACAGAAAATATTGCCCTGTGTGTCATCATGAATGAAACAATTCATTGTGCTAAGTTGAGTAAACCAGGCAAAGAAAGGTAAATGTCCCTTGGTATCATTTAAATTTTGAATCGTATAATACTTTTGGAGAAAGGAGGTTAAAGTGGCTGTGAATGGAGGTTGTAGAATAAAGAAATTTGAAAAATGTTTTTAAAAGTTAATACTTTCAAGCAATGTGTAACATCCTAACTATAGTTATTAAAATGTATATTATACAATGAAAGTTACATGAGAGTCAAGGCACACACCCATGTGCATGCACACACGGCCACACACACACACACAAAATCACAGATAAATACAAATGGTAACTAAATACATAATTAATAAGTTCCTTTCTTAACAGTTTTGACACATTATGCCCAAAGTGGTGGAGCACAGATATAACAATTAGTAAGTGAAAATCTGAATGGAAAAAAAAATAGAACATGATGTCATTTGTTAAATTATTTTTAGCCCTTCTGATTAGGGTAAGTGGAATCTGAAAGTAGTTTCAGTTTGTCTTTCTCTGATAGTCGAGGTTACTGAAATATATATATATATATGAATAGATAAGAATCCTGGAATGCAATAAATCCACGGGAGTCCGCTTAAGGAGTATTAGGGAAATTTATTAGGGTAAATTGAGGAAGTACACTCATGAATACAGAACAGAGTAGACAGCTGAAGTTATCCTCTGATTTGACTGGAAGAGTGAATCCACCTGGCAGTTTGATCATACCAGGAAGCAGGCAGCAAGGAGAAGGGGCTCATGACCCTTCTCCCTTTCCTTTTAAGAGGTCAGGTACAAGGGCAAGAAGCACCGCCTCCTTCAGGCCCTATAGGCCAAGGTCATAGGTAGAGCAAATACCACCACATTTCCCCTTTTTGTCTAAATAAGAAGGTTCTAAACTTAATGCAAACTATATATAATAAGAATAATTATCAAGTATTGTCCCTGAAAAACAAAGGGTAATAACATAAACAAAAATGGAACTACAACCAACAAGAACAACATCAAGCAAGAAAGACATACCAAATGTCCAGAAATGTCCAGATCATAGATAAATGGCAAATTACCAAGATTACTCCAATAGCTGTCCTACCCTGAAGTTTCTAACTCTAGTACTTAATATGTTCTAGGTAAGATACAAGAAGATTGTAACTGTAACTATCTAGTCTTCAACTCCATCAAAGACCTGAGAAGGAACATAACAATACCTGAGAAAATGGAAAATGCAAGCAAGCAATTTCCAAAATTCTTCTGAGAATAGACAGAGACATCCAGCAGCCTGGACAGTCAGTTAAAGTTTCTCAGTATCTTTTGGGCATCCAATTTGGCTACAGGCCTAGAATATGTGATAGAGCATTTTCAGAATCAGGAATTTTGAAAGGCCATCTTACCTTGTTTTGATAAGGTTCAGTAGTCGCTTTTCCTTGTATCCTACTCATCCAAAAAGGACAGCATTCATACTGTCAGCAGTCAAGGCAAGGACAGTTCTTTGCCCAGCAGGCCATTTTGTGCCAAGAAGAAGACAAACTTCCAAATGGAAATGTCTTAGAAGCCCAACATTCTCTCAGGATCAGATCAATGCTGTCAGGAGCAATCATGTTTCACATCAACAGAATTCTAAGTTATCAAAACATTTAAATGTCATATTCTCTAGATCTATGAGTGTTTGAAGATATGTATCCATCTAACATATGTTTCTGTAATTCTGGAGAGCCTAACTAACATAACTATAGAAATGACAAGCATTAGTGACTATAGTTCTGTAAGTCTTATCTACCTAAATAACCTAAGAACTAAGGCTACACATTAACAATGGAAACAGTCTGTAAGCAGATGTACCATATAAGGACAATGACCTCAAATTTGTGACAATACACAAAATATCTTAAACAGAGGTAGAAACGTATAGTGCAATATGCAGTATGACAACAATACCCTTAATATGTATCAATATACAAAATATCCTAAACAGAAGTAGAATATACATACAGTATGACAAATATAATTTTCTATTTCAAACAGGAGTAGAAATATATATACAATACAACAAATATAGTTTTGTATTTATATCAATATACAAATTATCTTAAATAGGAATATAAGAATAGTTTACATTTGTATCAAATATACAAGAATCTATCTTGCAAATTATCTTGCAAATATTATCTTGCAAATATAATCTTGCAAATTATCCAAGGCTGATAATGTGCTAAATCAGTTTACTAGTAGATATAATAATCTACCTTAATATACTATACCTATCCATTCCCCTTTTTCTTTTCTAAAGAAGAATACTGAGTCTAAATTTTATTGTTCCACTCCCAATCCTATAACCATCCATAACCCTGAGAAAAATGAAACCTTTGGGAGAGGGGCATTGTTTTCTTAGAATTGCTTCCTGCTGTTTATGGGGCAATGGTATCTCTGTGGGTCCTGTAAGAAAGCTTAGATAGCTAGGTCTCAATACAACTAGCTGTGGAATCTGCAGCCAGTCTCAGAGTAATGGGTCTGAGATTCTGGCTAGAAGTGTAGTATGACAGACCATCTCATCTTGGAACTATCCTGAAGAATTCAGTCCAAGGTTGATCATTGAGTAATGTTCTTAAGTACAATGGCATCTTTCTGGACCAAATAGAGTTATTGTTTTGGGGCCTGATCTTCCTTCTGGAGACTTCAGAGATTGCTATTGGAAAGACTTATTTTTCACTGGGGAAAATTCGAAGACTATTAATATCAAAATAGAAAGTTTGGATTTATGCTGGGTTGAGAAGGGATTCCCAGAATGCAAGGACAAGTGTGGAAAGAAATAGAATCTTGACAACAATGGTCCCTAGATTATTGGTTTTCTTCTGTTTCACACCAGTTGGCTCGTCTAATATGAGACAGAATCCCCTAATTTTTCTTTTAGCAATGTGTTGGTCTTAGAGAAGAAGAGAGCCACATTCCAACTCCAAAGCCATCTTGATTTATAATTGAATCAGGACCACAATTCTTCTAGAGTTAAAGAGACATTGATGTTAGGCAGTGAGATATTACCCTGTTGAGTATATTGGTACCAATAGGTCCTTCCTTTATGCAGTAGACATTTAGACGTCTAAGGCCTTATGAATTCTTGAAGATGGGTATTTCTACTGTCCTGTAAAGACAAAAACAGAACCCTGCCCTGACCCTTGTTTGTTGAATTTTTCTTACAACTTGTAGAGTTGTCACATTGGTGGATAAGCTATTACTTCTCCTCATCAAGAGGTTTCACCTGTTTGAAGCAAATCTTTATTAATTGTGTTGGTATCTATAGCTTTTCTTCTCCTGCAGAAACAAGAGCAAAAACCCTTCCCCAATGTAGGATATATCCTGTTTTCCATTCCAAGGTCAACACATCTTTGAAGTAAACTGGTTGGTTTAGCTCAGGAGTTTTTTCTATTGTCCAGTGTCTCTCCAGAGCTGTTGTCCCTTTCTCATCAGCATTGAGAAAATTCAAGGTTAATAAAGCATTATGTAATCTATTTCTAGAGGTCATTGTTACCTTTTTCTGTTTATTTAGCATATCCTTTAAAGTTCAATTGGATCTTTTTATGACTGCTTGGCCTGTGGGATTGTGTAGTATACCTGTAACATGCTTTATATTGTAATAAGCAAAAAATGGCCTCATTTTATTTGAGACATATGCTGGAGCATTGGCAGTCTTAGTTTGTACAGGTATTCTCATGATGGCCATAACTTCTATTAGGTGTGTAATTACAGAGTCAGCCTTTTCAGAACTCATAGGAGTTGTCCATTGAAATCCTGAATAGGTGTCAAAGGTATGATGTACATATTTTAATCTTCCATGATGAAACACATCTATCTGTTAATTCTGCATTACCAGGAATAAATTCAATACTAAACATAAATATTTTTTAGTGTTTACTGTTATAAGTACTCTGTATATTGTAGATGCCAATCCTCTATCAGGCATGCAGCTGGCAAATACTTTTCCCATTATGTAGGCTGACTTCTAACTTGAGTGATGATGTCCTCTGCTATACAGAAATGTTTTAGTTATGTGAAACCACATCTGTCAATTGTTAGTCTTTGGGCAGTGGAGTTTACTTTCAGTTCAAAATTTGATAAGTCAAATGGGACAATTGAACATTTCCTTATAAAATGAGTTTTGTGCTAGGTGATTTTGTCCCACAGTTCAGTAAAGAAAGGTTGAAGCACACCTGAAGTGAGCTAAGCTATGCTGCTGTGATTATGTAGGTCAGATGGATTAAGACATTTTATAAAACAATAGTTCGAGCTTACAGTGAATTCACTGGGCATAACTGACCTCATCAAAAGTCAGGAATCATCTGTGCTCAGATGACCCTGGATGTCCTTTCCCTATTTTATTGTTGTTATATGACTTTCTAATAGATATAAAGATTCAATTCAGTACATACAAAAAGATTACTTATTTTCTAGTTTTTCTTCAATTGTCTTTTTTCCTTTTATTGAAAATAAATTTTATGCCTCACATAATATATCCTGATTTCAGTTTCCCCTTCCTCTACTCCTCCCAGTTTCCCCCATTTCCCCTCTCATCCAGATCCATCCCCTTTCTGTCTCTCATTAGAAAACAGACTTCTAAATAAAAATAATAAAATAAAATAGGATGAGACAAAAACTATCAAATCAGAATTGCACAAAATGAACAAACAGAAGGAAAAGAGTCCAAAGAAGACATAAGAATCAGAGACCCACTGGTTCACACACTCAGGAATCCCATAAAACACTAAACTGGAAGCCATAATGTGTATGCAAAGGACCTTAGGGTAAAAAGAGAGAAGCAAAAAATATATAAATAAAATTTATTTTAAATTTTAAAATTAATAAGTTAATTTTTTGAAAGGGAGAATGCCCTGATGCAGAATTATGAGACAAGGAATCACCAACGATGCCACTGAGTCCATTTTTTGTTGCCCATCTACTGTTGCTCATGCAGCCTACTCTTTAGATTAGTTTGTTTCCCTAGTGAGACTGTCTTGGAGAAAACTTAACTTTCCTGAAGACTATGGATGTTAAAGATTTCTTTAAGGGCTTCCCAGACATTTGTTTTTCCTCTTTTGAGAATTCTCTGCTTAAACCTGATCTTTTGTGTACAGTACAAGTTCTAGTTTTGTGTTATTATGGGATTTCTGTATGTGTGAAGGTTTGTGTCTCCATGGCTATATGTGTTTCTTGCACACTTTTCCATTGGCCCTTTTGTCTTATTTGTTTGTTTTTTCCTATTTAGGTTTGTGTGTTTGGGTTTTAGCTTATTTTATTATTTTTTTAGATGCCTGTTTATTTTCTACTGAGAGAAAAAGAAAAATTGTGGATTTGGATGGGAGGGGAGGTAGCAAGACCTTGGAGGAGTTGAAGGAGGGGAAATTTTGATCAGAATATATTATATTAAAAATTATTTTCAGCCGGGCGGTGGTGGCGCACACCTTTAATCCCAGCACTCGGGAGGCTAGAGGCAGGCGGATCTCTGTGAGTTCAAGGCCAGCCTGGGCTACCAAGTGAGTTCCAGGAAAGGTGCAAAGCTACACAGAGAAACCCTGTCTCGAAAAACCAAAAAAAAAAATATATTTTCAATAAAAGAATGAGAGTCCTCAAAATTAATAAAATTCAGTAAAATAAAATACGACCAAAGAGGTCAATGGGAATACTCAAGCAACTCAGGGTATTTCCAAAGCTGTTGGTTGCTCTCCACAAACTGATGATAAGTGGAGATGGTAAGATGGTGCTGAAAACAACACCCACACAAATCACTGAAAATGGAGAAATTGAGCTGGTGCCAAACTAGAGCCTTCACCCCTGCTGTACTATTCATGGTACCGGGATGCTGCCAAAGTAGAAAGGTAAACACCAACCCAATGTACAGACCCTTCAGTCTACAATGGCGACCAGCTTACAACATGTGCTGGTGGAAGAGTGGCACAAAGCTTGGGAGAATAACTAACTAAATCTATGACTGATTTAAGGCCCACTCCATGATATGAACCCATACCTGACACTACTGTTCCGCTAAAGGAATGTTGCAATAAAATGGCTCCTAATGACATTCCACAATACTCAAAATCAGTGTCTTAATCAGCCTTCCTCAGAGAAGATTGCTCCTACAGTAGGTGAGAACAAATACAGAAACCCACATCTGGACAATGTGCAGAGAAAGAGACACTGAAACAGTCAGTCTTAAATGGAATGTCTCCATCAAATGTGTCCCCTCATGATTCAGGGAACCCTGGGGAAGATGAGGTAGAAAGACTGTAAGAGCCAGAGTGGGTAGAGGACACCAAGGAAACAAAACCTCCTAAACATAGTAAGATTGATGTGCACATATACTCACAGAGACTGTGCCAGCATAACAGGGCCTGCATGTTTCTGGGCCAGAAGGGGTCCCAGCATTGAAATGGCAGTGAACACAAGCCCTCAGTCCTAAACCAGAAGCTATCTACAATTAATAAGAGCTTGCAAAGAAAAAATTAGTTTTCTCCAACAAAGTCTTACTGGGTATACAAGCCACCATTAAGAATAGACTCCATGCCCAGGCAACATAAAATAAATTCAATGGCATTATTAGAGACTCTTTTTCTTATAATGATTTGTCAAGGCTTCTTTTTTTTTCAGTTATGAGTCTTAATACTTGTAGTATGGGGTCCTAATGCTCTCAGTTTTCTTTTTAATCTCCTTCATGTGAACAGGCACCTTCTACCAAACCATCCAAAACATCCTGTTAAGTCCCAGATCTAAAGGAACAGTGCCAAATGATTATAAACCAATTCCTCACTCTGAGGGGAAAAAACTTTTCTGTTTTGATTTCTGTTAAGGAGGAACAAGTTTCTATACCTCAGGAATGTGGTTATCAGGAGGAAAACATAAGCGTATTAGGAGAGAGCAAAACACAAGAGGAAGATACTCAGGCAGTCCTCAAGGCCTGAATCAGAAGTCCTAAGTCTAAGGGCTCTAACTCAGGATTTTCCACCTTAGTGGCTGATTCTCAGGCCCTCAGTGCCTACCGTGATTGGGATCCCTGACTTATACTATCAGGATCGGAATTCTTATGTGTCACCTACCACATTGTTCTGTGTTGGACCCCTCTGTTCTCGGTTGTTATAAAAGCTGAGTGAATGTGAACTATTGTTTGAGTTGCAAAAGTATTTTGGCTTATAGATATTCTTGATGTCATCTTCAGGATCTTGGTTTCAATGACATGTTTTTGTGTCTAATTGAAATTGTCATTGCATAAAAATGCATCAGCACAATGTCTCCCAAGAGGAAGCTAACAGAAAGAGATAGCAACCTTCTTTTCCCAGATGAGTGTCTGAGGATCTGTCCCATGCATGTACTCCCAAGACATGCTGGAGCAGTGTTGGAGTAAAACGATCATCTAGCATGTTGTGTCAAAGAAAAAGGACAAGAGTCTCTGGTAGTCTCCTCTTTCACAAGATGTAAAGGGACCTTACAGTCCATCATGGCACTTAGACAAAACACAGATCATGGCAATATCTTCCTCTGAAGTTGCCAGTAGTAGTTATTGTCTATGCAGACATTGCGAAATGACTCTTTAAGCAAGGGTGCTGAACACAAATGTCAGAGAGGAGAAGGTAAGTCAGGTTTCAGGGCTTTAGAATAAGACCCAAGAATGTCTCTGAGTCAAACCAAGAGAAAACAACCAGATGAAATCTTGAAGAAAGAATAAAGAAGCGAGATGAGATTCTCCTGTTGGAGTCCATCAACATAAAACTTAGTCAAAAGCTCCCCATTGCCCCACCAAACCTCATAGACCCAACAACTCACATATTACTGCCAGTGATAAAGAATGGGCATGGGTGCAGTAGGCTGAGACCCACAGAGGGAAGCAATCCTCTAGCATAGATAACCAACTTCTGATTGACGGAGAAGTAATTTGCCTAGTGTCAGTTATGCTACAGCAAACAGATTGCTTCCTTTCTATTCAGTTGCATAAGTAGGTCAGTAGTGTAGACAGTAATTGGCAGGGGACACACAGCAAAGGAAAACTTCACAATAGAAAGCAGAAATGTCTACACTTTATGTTTCAGTATATAGTGAACACGTTACTGTTGAAGACTCTTGTATAACATGGCTGAGTAAAGAAAGATCCAATAAAGTATTTTATATGAAAATATACATTTGCATCAATATACTACTTGAAATTTTTCCTATTATACTGAATACCTGTTAAGTGAAAATACACAAAGAGAAAATTGTAAGACTAGTAGCTCTGGTAAACATTCTACTTTGAAAACAAATTAACTCCCTAATGTTTATTAGCATTTACAATCCATTTATTTCCATCTCTTCCAGAAATTAAATGCTTATGAATCATCCCAGAGATTTTCTCCTTGAGTATATGATAAGAAGCTTGGTATATAGTGGGTATCTGATAAATATTAGCTAATGGCAATTTTCAAGGGAGTTTTATTAATTATTAGTATGGTAGTTGTAGTAGTCATAATAGAAAAGATATGAATATCAGAATAAGCTCACATTGAGCCCTGTGGATCTACCTCTCCAAATATATGAATATATAGAAATTAAAGCATATCTTTATCAAAATTATAATGATGAATAAAATATAGATTGGCATGTGAAAGGAAATGTTTTTTCTTACTAGTGCAATGGAATATTAAGAGAAAATTGAATTTTTAAAATATGAAACACTAAACAGCAATATTAAGAAAAATCTCAAAAATACAATTGATGGGGCTTAGTAGAGACCCTTGGCCCAGCCTGGGAGGAGGGGACTAGACCTGCCTGGGCTGAGTCTACCAGGTTGATCTCAACCCTCGGGGGAATCTTTGCCCTGGAGGAGATGGAAATGGGTGGTGGTGGTGGGGTGCCGAGAGGGCGGGGGGAGGCGGGCGGGACGGGAGGAGGGAGAACGGGGGGAATCTATGGCTGATATGTAAAGTTGAATTGTATATTAAAAAAAAAAAGAAAAAAAATACAATTGAATAAAAAATAATTCATGTAAGTAAAGACAGCTAGTCTGATTACATTTATATGGTGATTCACAATGAAAAATTCACAGGATAGAAATGAGATACCTGGTGGTCAGAAACTTGAGTATGTGTGAGCTAATGAACCAAAATCACCTGCAAGGAGGCTTACAACACTGGTATAATATGCTGTATTTCATTTTTGTAGTGGCTACATCACTATAAGTATGTTTCAAAGTTCACCACAATATGAATTCCATCTAACAAGGATGAATTACTGTTGATGATTATGCCTAAATAAACACACCACTAAAGATCACTTAAATTAAGTACAATCTGTTAATACCATTTGAATGAAATTTACACAAGTAGAGTCTTTTGTAACTTTTCTTCTATATACCATATATTTTATTTATTTATTTATTTATTTATTTGAATGTTATTGTATGTATAAGAATGTTTGCTTACACGTATATAAGGGTACCACACACATGGATGGTGCCCATAGAGGCACAATATAACATGGGAAGTCCAAGAACTGGAGTTAAAAGATCTGAGGCATTGTGTCAGTACTGGGAACAAAACCCAGGTCAACTGTAAGTGTGGCAAGTACTCTTAACTTCTGAGCCATCTCTCCAATGTCTTTTCTATATATTTTACATTGGTCAGCTATCCTTTTAACAATTCTTTTAAACAAGGACAATGGAAAGTATGAAATAATAGGAATTTGCTTGATAATAAAACAATGCATGCAAAACTCATCACAAAATGTTCCCTAAAATCTGACATTTTTTCATACCTTTGGCATTTTAAAATCAAATTATGCAAAATAAAATACTATCTATATCAAAATACTGCTGGATATATTACATTAGAAACATATAAATATTTTAAGAGTATATACATTAAACTTTGAGATGTATACTAAGTTAATATCTTATAAACATTTTAATGAAAAATAACCAGGGCACTTTATTGAAATACACAAATTTTCAATGAAATGAGACAAAGATATGCATTAAAGATAAATTTTTTCAAGTCACTCATACCTTCCTCCTTTCACAGTCACTATTATGTCACTATTACATACTGGTAAATATGATAATACAAATGTCTGTCTGTTCTACTCTATCACTTACTAAGATTTAAGCATGGGCTGATAGTTCCAGCCTTCTTACTATTCATATGATAGATTTAGGCAGATGTTTGGATGGAGACACATAAACTGCAAGATATTTATTGGGTTTTATTGTATTATGTTCCAACTGATTAAAATGGCCAATCTCTCAAAATGGAGAGATGGCTCAGGTATCAGCAGGCATGTCCAGCTACTCAGAACCTCCTGCAACTCCAGCTTCAGGGACACCTGATGATGATGGCATCAGTAGGTACCTGTACTCATGTGAGCATATCCTACCACACAAATATATATGATTAAAAATAGCATTAATCTTATTTTAACATCCCAACCTCCTCATGACACTCACTCATTACAATGTCATTTGAATAAACTGTGAAGCAGAGCTTACACATGCTAAATGAATATGTTCACTGGAGTAATAAGAGTAGAAAAAAGATAATTTAGTAATTTCATGAAGTGATATATTCATAAAAATTTACTTTTCGCTGAATAGCAAGAATAAACGCATCCTAAACCCATTGGCCACAGTACGGGAAGAAATTTCCTAGTCAAACTCATCATGATTAAATCAAACTCTTCTACTAATGTAATTGTCAGCACATTATAAGTTCACATTCTGATTTATATAATGGTCATAAGTGTTATATAAGTCAATGCCAATGATTCATCTGGCTGTGGTAAAAAGTAGGAGGAAGTATTTGTAAAATGTAAATTGTCAATAAAAGATGAGTTCATTAGTCAAGTTTCAGGTCGTGATAGTCGTCCTTTATAAATGTACTTCTTTACTTTTAAACAAAATCACTATGGCCCTGAGGACTTAGGTTCCATTCAAGGAAAACAGTCTCTGGATTCTCACTCGTATCTGTTGAGTCTTGATACTGTAGATAATGGGGTTTATCAAGGGTGGGAAAAGGATGTAGATGTTACCCATGAGGACCTGAACAAGTGGAGAGAGGTGCTTCCCAAAGCGGTGAACCATGGTCAGACCAATGATGGGGATGTAGAAAACCAAAACAGCAGAGATGTGAGATACACAAGTCTGCAAAGACTTGATTCTCTCCTCCTGGGAAGCAATGGATAGAACTGTGTGTAGGATCATCACATAGGAGGCAAGAATGAGCACAGCATCCAACAACAGGGTACAAATTACCAGAGCCAGAGCATAGAAGCTGTTGAAGCTGATATCTGAACATGCCATTCGAATTAAGTCTTGGTGCAGGCAGAAAGAGTGAGAGAGGAAATGAGGCCGGCAGTAATTTAAGAACTTCAGGCGGATGATGACTGGAGGAATGAGCATAGAACTCCTACATAAGATGGCCACTCCAATTTTCACTATTTTGTCATTGGTTAGGATAGAGGAATAGCGTAGAGGGTTGCAAATGGCAATGTAGCGGTCAAAGGACATGGCAAGGAGGACAGAGGACTCCATGAAGGACAAACCGTGAATGAAATAAGACTGTGCAATGCAGGCATCAAGGCTGATCTCTTGAATGAAGCCCCAAAGGATACCCAGGACCGTGTTGATAGTGGACAGACCCATGCACAGGTCAGTGAGGGCTAACATGGCCAGGAAATAGAACATGGGCTGGTGCAGGTTTGGCTCAGTCCGGATCACATGCAACACCATGCTGTTTCCCAGGAATACTGTCACATAGATGATGGAGAAGGGAACAGAGATCCAGAGGTAATAAATCTCTAAACCAGGGAAACCAGTCAAAGCAAACCCAGAGCTACTGGAGTTTGTGACAGAGAGAGCAGACATTGTTAGGAGATTGAAAATATCTTTGGAAAGATTTTGTCAACCACATGACTTTCCAATGCTATAATTTTTAGTAATGTCTACCAGCTGTTTGGAGGAAAACAAAACATGCTATAATTTCTCTAAATAGCAAGATACGTACATAGTCCTTTGCTGTTTATCATCAGAGAAACCTGTTGTCTCAACACAGACCTTTCAATGCTCCTGTTGAGGGATGCCAGGAAGCCTGGGAGTTTTATGCAGGATCAGCAACACCCATGGGCTCATGGGATTTAGATTGTGGGAGAGTCTGCTGGGAGTCTGCTGAGTCCTAAAAAAGGACAGTGCTCTGTCACTCATTTGTTCTGACACTCAGGAGAATTCTCCTCTCTGGTGTGACATCTGGGCCTTTTCCTTCTTCCAAGATTTAAATGACTATGAAAGACCTGCACTGTTTAAAGTAATGTATCTTTTAATAATATAAACAATTAATATCAGAAGTAAGAAGTATTAGTAGAAATTGAACTTTTTGGCATGTACTATCATTATCAGATTTCTAAATTATTCATCTATGTATAATTTACTTCACTTCTTTCTTCTCTATTTTTCATGCAACTCTTCTCTGTATAAGATTTTTTTTGCCTTTCCGAATATCATGATATTTTCATTTGTTAATTTTTCACATGTAGGATAACATAATTAGCCCAAATTATGAACTGTATATTTTGAGGCAAATATTTAGCTGTGTCTTTATTATTCGTTTATGGACAAAATACATATATTCATAAAATAATGTAACCAAAATAGAAAACAAAATAACAACAACAATGAAAACACTAGTTTGTTCCTGGCCTTCTGCATATATTTGTCTCCCATATTAACTACAGAGAAGAGCATGCATGCATGCATACAATTATTTAGTTATGCATGTTTATGAGTTAGCATACATGCTATTTTTGACTATGAAGTCTACTAAATCATTGCAATTAGAAAAATAATTTAAGGCTTCAATGCACAATAGAAGCTCGATAGAAGAAAAGATTTCTATGTTTGTGAAATTAAAAACTTTCCAAGAGTTTAATGATTGAAATTTTTTGAACAAGTTCAGCATTTTGTGTATGTGTGTGTGTGTGTGTGTGTGTGTGTGTGTGTGTGTGTATTTGAGACAGGGTTTCTCTCTATATAACTCTAACTTTCCTGAACTCACTCTGTATTTCAGGCTGGCCTCAAACTTACAAAGATCCACATGCTTTAATCCCTCCAAGTGCTGGGATTAAAGATGTAAGTCACCATCACCCAGCTAATACTTTTAAATAGTAAGAAAATTTTAAATCTTACATTCATCTGGGTTGGTTTTACCCTCAGGATAGATCTCAACTTCTAAATACAATAAAAACAAAAACTAACCTCAAGTATATTTATGTATTCTCTTAACAGAGATCCAGTCAAAATATCAGTGGCAAATGCAATGTTTTTTTTAGCTATAAATCTAAGTTATTATGCTTGTAAAATTAGACAGTCTAAAAGAAGCCAAAATTACTCAATGGAAAAAAGAAAGCATCTTCAACAAATGGTGTTGGCATAACTGGGTGTTGGCATGTAGAAGAATGCAAATAGATCCATATCTCTTGTCCTGTACAAAACTCAAGTCCAAGTGGATCAAAAATCTCAACATAAACCCAGTTACATAGTTTCTGATAGAAGAGAAAGTGGGAAGTAGCCTTGAATGCATTGGCAGAGGAGACTAATTCCTGAATATAACACCAGTAGCACAAACCCTTAGGTCAACAATTAATAAATGGGACTGCTTGAAACTGAAAAGCTTCTGTAAGGCAAAGGACACTGTCAATAAGAAAAAATAAAAAAATGTCATTCTATAGAATGGGTAAAGGTCTTCAACAACCCCACACCTGACAGAGGCCTGATTTCCAAAATATATAAAGAACTCAAGAAACTAGACATTGAAATACGAAATGATCCAATTTTAAAATGGAGTACAGATTGATTGATTGATTGATTGATTGATTGATTGATTGATTGATTATGTATACACTGTTCTGTCTACATGCATGCTTGCAGGCCAGAAGAGGGCACCAGTTCTCATTACAGATGGTTGTGAGCCATCATGTGGTTGCTGGGAAGTGAACTCACAACCTCTGGAAGAGCAGCCAGTGCTCTTACCTGCTGAGTCATTTCTCTAGCCCCCATGTCCTGGAGTACAGATTTAAACAGAGAATTCTCAACAAAAGAATCTCAAGTGGCTAAAATACACTTGAATTGTTCAACATCCTCAGTCATCAGGGAAATACAAATCAAAACAACTCTGAGGTACCATCTTACACCTGTCAGAATGGCTAAGATTGAAAACACTAATGACAGCTTATATTGGAGTGGATGTGGTGAGAGAATAAACTTGGACAGCCACTTCAGAAATAGATATGGTGATTTCTCAGAAAATTGGCAATCAATCTACCCCAAGACCCAGCTATACTAATCTTGGCCATATACCCAAAGGATGCTCAACTAAGTTCATAGTAGCATTATTCACAATAGCCAGAATCTGGAACAACCTAGATGCCCCTCAACTGAAGAATGGATAAAGAAAACTTGGTATATTTATACAATGGAGTAATTACTCAGCTGTAAAAAAACAATGACATCATGAAATTTGCAGGCAAATGAACAGAAGTAGAAAAAAAAATTCATCCTGAGTGAGGTAACTCCGATCCAGAAAGACAAACATGGTACATACTCACTCATCAGTGGATATTAGCTGTACTGTAAAGGACAACCAGGCTACAATCCACAGCCCCAGAGGGGCTAGGTAACAAGGAAGGTCCAAAGAGGGATTGTGAATTTCCCTGGGAAGGGAAAACAGAAGATATCTTCTGTGTAAACTGGGAGCTGGGGCAAGGGAGAATTGGGGGATGGGAATATGAGGATAAGAGTAGGGCGGGTTGGGGGCTAGATGGAGCGAGAGTGTAATGAAAGAGATGTTTTGATTGGGAGGGAGGCATTTCTGGGTTGGGAGAAACCTGGTGCCAGAAAGAGTCCCAGTAATCCACAAGGATGACCCCAGCTAAGACTTCTAGCCATAGTGGAGAGGGTGCCTGCACTGGCCTTTGCCAGCAATCAGATTGATAACTCCCCTAATTGTCTTCGAGAGGCCTTCATCCAGGAACTGGTGGAAATAGATACAAAGATCCACAGCCAAGCACTATGCCAAGCTCTGTAGATGTAACCAACTGCCTTATTAAATAAGAGACACAGAGCCAATGTAAAGATGAAAGCCAAAGAGGTCAGAGCTAAGAGTCTTACCCGCTTTCCGCCAGCTAGCCTCTCCCGCCAAGAGACCTCTCCGAAAAGGGGACTAACTACTTCCTGTGCGTTCGCCTTTAAATAAGAGTTCTCGTTCTTCCTTCTCATTGGTTGTAAACCCAACTACGTGACTGCCTCGTCACTGCCTCTCTGTATAGACCTCCAAGTCTTCTATGGTTGGTATTGAGATTAAGGGCGTGTGTCTCCAATGCTGGCTGTATCCTTGAACACACAAAGATCTTCCTAGTTTTGCCTGCCGAGTGCTAGGATTAAAGGCGTGCACCACCACCGCCCTGGCTTTCGCTATGGCTTGCTGATAGCTCTGACCCCTAGGCAACTTTATTTATTAACATACAAATAAAATCACATTTCAGTACAAATAGAACACCACTATAAAGCTCCTAAAGTCCTGCTGAAGAAAGGGAGGAGAGATTGTAAGACCAGGGAAGCCAAGGTCCTGACAGGGGAACCCACAAAGACCGCTGATCTGAGCTCATGGACTAGACCAATAGTTAGGGAGCCTGTTTGGGACCAACCTAGGCCCTCTGCATATGTGACAGTTGTGTAGCTTGGTCTGTTTGTGGGGCTCCTAGCAGTGAGATCAGGACCTGTTCCTGGCGCTGAAGCTGGCTTTTGGGAATCTATTCCCCATGCTGGCTTGCCTTGCCCAGCCTTTATATGGGGCAGTTGGGTGGGGTGGGGTGGGAGGTGGAGGTAGGGGTTGGGGTTGGGGAGTGGGAGGCTTGGTCCTGCCTCAACTAGATATGCCAAGCTTTGTTTATGTCCATGGGAGGCCTGCCCCTTTTTGAATGGAGAAGGAGGAGGAGTGGATGGGGAGGGAGGTAGAGGGATTGTAGGGGACAGGAGGGAAAGGGAGGATAGGAGAGAGGGGAAACTGTGGTCGGTATGTAAAATAAATGAAAATTTTAATTAATAATAAAAAAGATATAGTAGACAAAAAATTACAAGGATTTCCCAAATTATTTTGCTATAATAGAAGCAGAGCAAACATATGTTGTACAAATAAGAAACAAAACAAGCCGGGTGGTGGTGGTGCACGCCTTTAATTCCAGCACTCAGGAGGCAGAGCCAGGCGGATCTCTATGAGTTCGAGGCCAGCCTGGTCTACAAAGTGAGTTCCAGGAAAGGCGCAAAACTACACAGAGAAACCTTGTCTCAAAAAAACTAAAAAAAAAAAAAAGAAAGAAAAAAAAAGAAACAAAACAAAAGATACGCTCTTAGCTTGCTTATTTAATTGAGATATGATAAAAATACACAACCAAGGCAGGTCTGTATCTTAGTTTAAGCTTGCTTCAAACATTTCTACCTGTTTTTAACAATTAGCCTACACACACATGCATATAAATAATTGTATACTAGTTGGAGAATTTGTTCTTTAGGCTTGCCTGTGCCTCGTTATGTTAATATTTGGGGAATTGCCATCTGTTTATGGGGATCACAAACACACAGCCTTGAGGAGGTGGTGCTCAGTGTCCAGTTTTCACCTTTGGACCATCTTGCCTTGCCAGGGCTGGCTCTGACTTCACCCTGCTTAAATCTTTTCCTTTCGAGTATTAGTTTTGTCAAATGTCCTATCATCTTGCCACAACTTTGTTTAAAAGATTGAACATGATTTTGACTTTCTTATTAAAAATGTGGCTTCCTCTAAAAAATGTTTAGGTAATCTAAAGTATAAGAGAAAAATCACACAGTTTTCTGTGAAGCTTTTTCCAACATCCGTGGAAGCATGAATCTTTCCTTCTTGTGATGTTTTATTCATGTTCCTAACAGAAATGTAATTCTATAGGGTACAGGCATCTGTCAGGACAGTGCATCTTTTCTGTACATTGTAAACTCTTTTGTTTTGATGGAGTTCATGTTTATTTCTACCAAAATAAAATGAACAGCAGAAGTGTATCTGTAATGCTGAACAACTATATCAATTAGAGTACTACCATAATATTTGATTTTAAGGTCTTATCATATTTTCTGGGTCAGACATCATTAAAAAATATTAATCACTTTATATTTATTCTAATTTTAAATAGAATACCGCAAATACATTTGTAATGATGTCTACAAATTCCTCAAAGAATTATCAATATATCTATCAATTTGTTCCATAAATTCCACTTCTTAATTGACATTAGCAGTAAAGAAATTTAGATCTCAAAGAGTTATTTTTACTTCCATTTTTCTGCAGTGATTCACAACAGCCATAATATAGAGGTACCAGGTTTTCACTACAGAGAAATTGATAAAGAAAATAATGTATCCCCCAAAATTTAATGTTATCCAGGCTTAGAATAGAAAATATTGCCCTGTGTATCATTGTGAATGACACAGAATTCATTGTGCTAAGTTGAGTAAGCCAGGCAAAGAAAGGTAAATGTTCCTTGGTATCATTTAAATTTTGAATCGTACAATATTTAATTTTGGGGAAAGGAGGTTAAAGTGGCTGTGAATGGAGGTTGTAGAATAAAGAAATTTGAAAAATATTTTTAAAAATTAATACTTTCAAGCATTGTTTAACATCCTAACTATAGTTATTAAAATGCATATTATACAATGAAAATTACATGAGAGTCAAGTTACGCACACACCCATGCGCGCACACACACACAAAGCACACATAAATATAAATGGTAACTATGTACATAATTGACCAAAAGGATGTGAAATGCGTGGGCAACTTTCCTATCTGGTACTACAGATGGGCACTTCACTCTCCTCAAGTCTTAAATGATCCCTATGGAAACAGACTGGTTGAAGGAACACATCTTTTTTTTTTTTAATATGGAATCTCAGAAAGAGAAAGGAAGCAATCTCAAGGGAATATGAACTTTTTGTTGACCATATCACAGTGCTTTCCTCTTGTCTGAATCATAAATCTATATAATTATTATATTTTTGTTATACAACTGAAAAAGTTGTACTAATATGATTATAAACGTATATACACCTATATTAACACCAATTAATATAAAAAGAGAGCATGAATTTGATAATTATGAAGGAGGGATCTATGGCAGTGTTTGGAGGGAGAAAAGAGAATGGGAATGATGTCATTGTATTATAATCTCAAAAAACAAAAGAAATAGTTTTAAAGAGAAAACATAGGAATGTGGAATGATATTCTAAGAGTTTTTTCAAAAACCAAGAACATTGGTTTAATACTAATGCATTAACACAGATACACCTTATTTTAATGTTATTCCAAATCCCCAAATTATAAATATCTATAATGTTCAGTAAAGAAAAGCAGTCTGTAAACAAAATTCTAAATGGTCTTATTAAATAAGAAACACAGAGCCAAATACAGAGTTAAAAGCCCAAGAGATCAGAGCACTAGCAAATAGCCTTTAGTTTACCACTCACTGCCATCCTTCCCCTGAGAGAGAGACCTTCCCCTGTGTGACCTGTCTTTTTATTGCCTTTCTATTCTACCTTCTCATTGGCTCTAAACCCAACCACATGATTTCCTCATCACTGTCTGTCTATACAGACCTCCACATCTCTATGGTTGGTACTGGGATTAATGGTTCAGGTCACTGCTTGGCTGTGTCCTTGACCACACAGAGACTCTGCCTGCCATGTGATCAGATTAAGGGCATGTGCCATCGCCGGACTTCTGCTAAATGGCTTGCTTTTAGCGCTGATCCCCAGGCAACTTTATTTATTAAAATACAAATAAAATTACATTTCAGCACAAATAAAATATCACCATAGCAGTCCCCCCACCTGCTGAGGAATTTTACTAAGTGAAAGTATTCTATGTAAATTGCTGCTTTGACTCTGGTTTTAACATTACATAAAATGTCTTTTTTTCATATCAGATGCATAGTTGTAATAACAAAAGTATCTATAAGTAGATTTATTTCTGTACTTTTTAGATGCTACATTTTAGATTCCCAAAGACATTCATTTTGGGAAAACTTGCTTCTACACTGGAAAAATCAGAATAAATGCTTGTAAGTTAATTTTAATAGAAATTCTGCCAGGCGTTGGTGGCGCACGCCTTTAATCCCAGCACTCAGGAGGCAGAGCCAGGCGGATCTCTGTGAGTTCGAGGCCAGCCTGGGCTACCAAGTGAGTTCCAGGAAAGGCACAAAGCTACACAGAGAAACCCTGTCTCGAAAAAAACAAAAAAAAAAAAAAAAGAAATTCTATAAAGACTTAAAAAGGAAGAAGGACAGAGTGTAGCTCAGGAGTAGACTCATGTTAGCCAGAACTGTGTGCATCAGTTCCAATTAAAAAGGAAGAAGGACAGAGTGTAGCTCAGGAGTAGAGTCATGTTAGTGGGAATCAATTCCCAGCACCAACACCAAGATAAAAGTGATCATAGAACATTACCTCATAGCTTTGTTTCAAAGCAATAAGTGGACTTTAAGTTCTGAGTTGTTTAGAAATATTTAAAATTTCTCTCTCTCTCTCTCTCTCTCTCTCTCTCTCTCTCTCTCTCTCTCT
>CABHPR010145473.1:24976-74920 GCA_902168415.1 Peromyscus melanophrys
CTCTCTCTCTCTCTCTCTCTCTCTCTCTCTCTCTCTCTCTCTCTCTCCCTATCTATCTATCTCTATCTCTCTCCCCCCTTCCCCTCTTCCTCTCCCTCTTTCCCTTCAGTTGAGAAGATATAGGAGGAAATGAAAGAGGGAAAAACATGGCAAAAATATATTGGATGAAAAATATTTTTTTAAATTTATAAATAATATAAAATACTAATTATCACAATAAATTAAGCTAACAAAAGCACATAATATAAAAGATAAAATTAAAAAAAATAAAAATTCAATTTTGTAGGCTGGCAAGATAGCTCAGTGTGTGAAATAAATTGGCAGTGCAACCTTGCCAACCTGAATTTGATTCATGACTCTCATGATGGAATGCTGTGGATATCGCTCTGTATGCTGTGAATGTGTTGCTCTGATTGTTGATAAATAAAATGCTGATTGGCCAGTAGCCAGGCAAGAAATATAGGCAGGATTAGCAAACAAGGAGAGTTCTGGGAAGAGGAATGCTCTGTGAAGAGATGCCAACCTGCCTCTAGGGAGCAGCATATAATGACACACAGGTAAAGCCATGGAACACGTGGCAACATATAGATTAACAGAAATGGGCTGAGTTTAAGAGCTAGTCAGTAGGAAGCCTGAGCTAATGACTGAGCAGTTTTAATTAATATAAGCTTCTGTGTGTTTACTTGGGTCTGAGCAGTTGCAGATCAGGTGGGACACAGGAAAATTTTCAGTTACAAGGGAAGAAAAGAATAGGCTCCTAAAAGTCATCTGCTGACTCACATGAGTGGTATGACATGCACACACAAATGCACACACACACACATACACATACACACACACATAAATAAAACTTAAAATTTAATGATCTTCCTGATAAATAGTCTGTGTTTACTTGAACAATATATATTCTATTACCACTGGATAAAGTATCTGATAAATATTAATTATGTTATGTGGGCTAATTGTGTTGTTCAAAAATAACATATGCTTGTTGATATTCTGGTTACTTGTTCTCTTGAGAGCTGACAAAAAAAGAGAGGAAACTCATTTCCATAATTGTGCCTGTGCCTGATTTGTTTTTTTCTGTAGCATCTCTTTCAAAGATTTCCTTTAAGGTGATTAGTTGGTCAGATTTTAATGAATTTGTCCCTTCTTCCTTGTGAAATCCACACATTAGTCCTGGCAAAATTCTTTAATATAAAAATCCATGGGGTTGGGGACTTAGCTCAGTAGTAGAGCGCTTGCCTACCAAGCATAAGTGTAGACGAAATTCTAAATGGTCTTATTAAATAAGAAACACAGAGCCAAATACAGAGTTAAAGCCAAAGAGATCAGAGCAAGAGCCACAACTACCTTATCTGACCACCTCACTGCTGTTGCTTCCCCCAAGAGAGAGACCTTCTTCCTGTGTCCTGTCTTTTTATTGCCTTTCTATTCTGCCTTCCCATTGGCTCTAAACCCAACCACATGACTTCCTCGCCAATGCCTGTCTATATAGACCTCCAGGTCTCTATGGTTGGTACTGGGATTAAAGGTTAGGGTCACCATGCTTGGCTGTGTCCTTGACCACACAGAGACTCTGCCTGCCATGTGATCAGATTAAGGGCATGTGCCACCACCGCCAGACTTCTACTTAATGGCTGGTTTTTACCTCTGATCTCCAGGCAACTTTATTTATTAACATACAAACAAAAACACATTTCAGTACAAATAAAATATCACCAAACACAAGGCCCTGGATTTGGTCCTCAGCTCCGAAAAAAAAAAAATCCATTTTATCCTAAACATGGTCACTCGGAGTTGTTTATTGTTGTTGTATTTAGGTACAGGGATGAATAAACAGTTTTTTTCTGGTTTCAATTTTAACTCATATGAGATTTTAAAGTTAAAATACACTTCTGCTCAGCAAGGCAGAGTTAGATTTGTTTACAATTGTTTAGACTGTTCATAATTGAGGTCATTAATATAATTGCTTTACAAATGTCCTATTTCTGTTAGTTTTCAATAAATTCCATCTTTTTCCCCTTTCCTTGATTTAATGACTCCCTTACCCACTTTTTTGATTTACTAAAACTTTGTTGCTTAATGATGTTAACCTGAATATAATACATATGCAACTTACCACAGTCTACCTTTAAGTGATATTATGAGACAACCCAAGTAGTAGTCTCTCATTTTTCCTTTCAAGGCCTTTGTGTTTTTTGTGTGTAGAGTTTATATTTTAAACTCCAAGATAATTTGTTATTTATAATTTAACATTTAATTGTATGATTAGTTGATTTAAATAAAAATAAAATATTACATATAATACAAATTATTATTGATGACTGAATCCAGAATCTTGTACATTCTAGCCAAGTTTTAAACCACAGCTGTTTTTTCAGCCTTTTTATTCTTTTATATGTTTTTTAATATGTGAATGTTCATGTATATAACTGTATGCCAAAGTGTATCACAGGACATATGAGGACATCAGAGGACAACCTTGGCTGTCAGTCCTTTCCTAGCACTTTGTTTAAGACAAGGTCTTTTGTTGCTTACCGCTGCATGCATGAAGCTAATTGGCCTGCAAGATTCCAGAGATTTTCCTATCTCCATCTCCCATCCTGCCATAGGGGTATTCAAAAGAGAAGCTTACAGAACTTATCCTCACACTGTGTAGTAAACATTTTGTCTATGCAGCCACCCCCTCACACCCTCCACATTTTACTTTTTTTAGATATTTGAGAATTTAATACAATGTATTTTTATCATATTTGCCATCTTCCCCCAACTCCTTGCAAATCCATACCCTATTTCATTCCCACCCAATGAAATGCCCTTTCTCATTTTGAATCCATCAATTAGAGTTTGTGCTGTGCATACATTCTTGTATAATGGCCTTCAACCAGAGAGTGATCAAACGATGAAGGACCTCACCTCTATGAAGACTGACTCCTCCTTGCCTAGAAGCTATTAATTGCAAATCACCACTTGGCTAAGAAATAATGCACATTTTTTAATAATAACTCTGATCTCTTTTTAAGAATTTATATTTATTCATTTTATTTTATGTATGAGTGTTTTGCCTGCATGTATTTATATGCATGACAGATGCTTGATGACCACAGAAGTCCAAAGAGAATATCAGATTCTCTGGACTGGACGAATTAATGGCTGTGTGTCACTATGCAGATGTAGGGAATCAAATGTGGATCTCTACAAGATCAACAAGGGTTCTTAACTGCTGAATCAGCACTCCAGACCCTCTTTTAACTGTTGATTGAGATGCCCAGGCTGACATTGAATCCACAAGCCCAAGTTGACTTTTGACCTGTTATCCTCTTATTACATATTCCAAATAGCTGCATGATAAGTCATGTTTCATAGGTTATATTATGCTACATTTATCATACCTTCTTTTTAAATTTGTTGTGGCATTTTCAGATTAGCATGTATAATTAATTGGGACTAATTACTATAATGCAAGGTGGTAGAGCATTTATCTATGTCACATCTATCTTAAACAAGACATAATGTTATTGAGGGAAAGCAGAACTTCTTTCATTGATTATTTTTATCATGTTGATTCAAAGCTTTGGAAAAAAACAGGAAAGTTCTTTAGTGGACGAAGAACTGAGTTTGGTGGTAAATGCGCAAAATGTGTATCCTTCTCCACTAGGATATATGTGTTGTTCATTTCTGTATTTCACAAGAATTTCATAAAAACATTTAAAAAATAAAACTGGAGTTTTCAAAAAAAGTGGGTTCTTCATATAGAATACACAGCTTTTAATGAAAGCTATGTATGAAAACCTATCATGTCAGGTATATTTAGACAATTCACATTCACTGTGATTATTCTTCTAGTTGAATAATTACCACAATATTTGAAGCAAGTTTCTACAAACACACTTATTAATTTTCCACATCTATTTTTGTATTTTATAGATTTAGTTGCACATTTTAAGCGTTTTAGTATTTTTTCCATTTATATCCTTTTAAAATGTTTAATGGTTGCCCTGGAGTTATCAGTATGCAAATAAAAATCATTATTATCCATTGTAAATATCAGTACACTGTAGCTCAAGCAGAGGGGAACCATATGAGATATCCTCTTTCTAATCATTTACAAATTTATGATGATCATTCTTCATAGTCTTGTCTTATTGTTTACAACCTTGTGATTAAGATTGCTTTGAATGATGTGTTACACACTTCTGTGGGATGGTCTGTATGTCAAACATGTTGCTTATTGGTCAATGAATAAAACACTGATTGGCCAGTGGTCAGGCAGGAAGAAGTATAGGCGGGACAAGGAGGAGAGAATTCTGGGAAGTGGAAGGCTGAGGAGACACTGCCAGCCGCCACCATGACAAACAGCATGTGAAGATGCCGGTAAGCCACAAGCCATGTGGCAAGGTATAGATTTATAGAAATGGATTAATTTAAGATATAAGAACAGTTAGCAAGAAGCCTGCCACGGCCATACAGTTTGTAAGCAATATAAGTCTCTGTGTTTACTTGGTTGGGTCTGAGTGGCTGTGGGACTGGCGGGTGACAGAGGATTGTCCTGACTGTGGGCCAGGCAGGAAAACTCTAGCTACAACACACTAAATAAAGAATAAGAAAAAACAAACATTTTACATCTAATTAGTTTATTTTGATTTCATTTTTCACTAAACATGGATTCATATTTTTGACATCTCCATTTTCCTTACATCAGAAATCTGTTTATAATATTTGTACAGCGAAACATTAAACCTCAGGTCAGATAGTCTCCAGCCATTTCAACTTGACTTTGGTACTTCTGTGTTTCTGGTCTGTACATTTTCATGGAAGTAATTTGAAACATATTTTTTCTAATAAATGAAGAAACATCATCATTAGCTTTAGATACTTTTCAAATTGATTTTCAGGCTTTAAGGATAGGAGTCATGATTTCAATATATACTATATGATGAAAATAAAATAACATAGTGAATATACTCTTCAGGAAGTCTTCCTACATACCTAAATATTACTACAGAGAAGTTCAGATATAGATAGAGTATGAGAAGTACATAGTTATAAATATATGTATATAAGATAAAATTGTGACATAAATGACTCAGTTCTACAAATAATTTATATAAAATAATACATTAATAAAATATAACATCTTAAAATGTCTATTGGAAATATTAGTTAAGTCAGAATAAAATGCTGAAACCAGAAATTAACTGTTGTTACTGTACATTGACTTCATAAAACATAATCTGCTAAAAATCAGTTTTATGGTAATGTTTTACTTTTCAGAAAGTTTCTTGTGTGTAAAGAAAAGATCCATCACTCGATCCCTAATCTGTTTGGTCTTGACACCATACACCACTGGATTAACTGCAGAAGGTACTAAGAGGTACACGCTTGCAACAATGATGTGAACACTTGGAGGTACCTTCTTGCCAATGCGGTGAGTTAGGAAACTAAACAGTGCAGGTGTATAGGAGACAAGCATAGTGCAGACATGGGCAGCACAGGTGCCCAGGGCTTTAGAGCGGGCATTCTGGGAAGATAGTCGGAACACTGCCTGGAGGATTTTTACATAAGATGTAGCTATGAGTCCTAGGTCCACTGTTATCACTGAAAGGGCCACTGAGATTCCATATGCTCTGTTAATGAGAGTGTTGGCACTGGCCAACTTCACCACAGCCATATGCTCACAGTAGGCATGATGGATGATGTATTTTGTGTTGTAGGGCAGCCTCTTAATGAGAAGAGGACATGGCAAAACCATAAGCACACCTCTGATCAGGCCAACTAGACCTAGTTTAGTCACCATAGATGTTGTCAGGATTGATGCATAATGAAGAGGGATACAAATGGCCACAAATCGATCAAATGCCATGGTTACTAGGATGGCTGACTCCATGATGCAAAGTGTATGGATAAAATACATTTGTGTTAGACAGACATCAAAGTCAATCCAATGTGCATCAAACCAGAAGATGCCAAGCATCTTCAGAGCTGCAGAAGAGGCAAGACACATGTCATTCATTGCCAGCATGCAAAGGAAGAAATACATAGGCTGGTGGAGACTTGGCTCTAGCTTGATAGTAGCAATGATTATGCTGTTCCCCAGCAATGTCAGAAAAAAAAGGAGACAAACAGGGATGCCAATCCAGCAGTGAAAGTTTTCCAACCCAGGAATACCAACCAAGAAGAAAGATGCAATCTGTTGCCTCGTAACATTGACTGCCATGATAAAACCCAGTGTGCTGTATGTGTAGCAGAAAATACCAAGAGTAATACTCTATAAACAGAAAAGAGCATTGTAAATTCTTCCTTGATCCAGAATCACTTGAAAATAATTTCCCAGAAAGGCTGACTCAACCAAACCTCTGATAATGCTAAGGTAAATGGCTTCATGCTTTAAGATTCAGCCTTTCAATCTGAAAGGAAATGCATTTATTCATTACTTTTTCTGAGTTTCAAGATTTACTTCAGTTTTACTCATTTTCCTTCTGTAGTAGTGGATCAGTAATAAACTAGTGCATATCTTGGTTATTGCTGGTGATTTTCTTCCCAAGAAACTAAATAAAATGCAGAAAATGATATGAAAATGCTCACAAATAGATCTTACTTATATGTGTGAGAACGTTCTATCATTTTAAATTTGTAATTTTATCCTAGTGTAACTAAAAATTTAGACATTCCAATAGGATCTGATGAGAACAAAGAATATAAAATTCCAGACATAAATCCTTTATCACTCTTCAAAAATAAAGTCAAGCAAATTTCATCATATTGCCAACAGGAAAATCATATATATTTCCATTTCAAAACTGTGTGACCCTTCAGAGTATAAAATAAAAAAAAAATACCATGAGCATTACAAGTTGATGGAAAAGGGCTTAAACACAAATGAGAAAAATAAAAGCTGGCTGGTCATTTCAAAATTGCTTTTTCTGGAATGATCACTGACTTTCTACCATTAGGTCATAGACAACCTTCCTTGTGTGAGGCAGACAGATCTTCCACATGCTGTCATGTGAAACTGTCAAATGTGGGAAATTTCATGGATGTTTGTAAACTAACAATGGCCTCGTATTATATCTATTTAAGAAGATAAAGTTCTGAAAAAGATAGTTTGAGCTGGGCAGTGATCTCTGTGAGTTCGAGGCCAGCCTGGTCTACAGAGTGAGTTCCATCACTTCCAGAGCTACACAGAGAAACTCTGTCTCGACCAAGAAAACAAAAATGGCTTGATAGACAGGTGAATACAAGCACACAAAACGAAGAAATAAAAACATGCATAGTCAAATGTTCAAAACTGTTGTTTTAAGAAATAAGCCCAGACTGCTTGGAGAGCCACAGATCTATAGACAAGCCCTTCCTCTAATCCAGGTGCCCACCCTGCCTGGTAACAGGAAGGCTGAAAGACCCATCAGTTCAGGGTTTCATCTCAGCAGCAAGCACAGAATCTCAGGCTTCTCCTCTCACAATATCCTTTAGCTTGTACAATCACCCTGAATCATTCTTCCTGGAATTAATTTCAACCTAGATCCAAAACTGTGGACTATTATCTGTACTCTTCATAACACACTTTTATTCATGTATTCCTATGGAAAGGCCCAATTGTCTAAATGTTTCAAGAGGGCTTATGAAGAGACAAGCTGTGTTATCCTACTTATCTGTAAAAACTTCTATTCTGGAGGTGATGCAAATGTGTTTCTAAAATGTTCTTACTAAAGAAGTAAAATTGTTTCCAGTTTGGGGAATAAAGCATGGCTTAAATTTAAATAATAATTTAGAGCCAAAATTACCATTGAAGCTTAAAGCCCAGGGGATAAGAAATTAAAGCAAAAATATAAATATGAAACTTTCAATTACAAACAGGTTTTCTATATTTACCAAACATTTGCTATTTGTAAGTCCTTCCAATGACTTGCCTTGGGAGATGCATTAAGCAAAGTTCCATACTTGATCTGATTCTGGAAGAATTAAACTCATAAAAGACTGACTGGAGCTTAGAGAACATCATGCTAAGCAGGAAATTGTGACTGTAGGATCACCTAGAATTTAGAATGGAAGATTTTCTAAAGAGTATAAATAAAATTCTTTCTGTTCAATAAAATCTAATCATTTTGTTTCCATTATGTTCATTTTCATGAAGACAGCATGGCTGCCTTATACCTAGAAAAGGAGGAAAGTTGATTTCTTCTAAGAAAAGCATCTTCGCAGAGCTCAGAAAGCACAGACGTGCAGCTCACACTAGGAGAGTGATATGCTTATCCCTGTGGCCCATGAACATCATCATCTCCCTCCCAGGCTTACTGTGAATGGAATCCCCTGCAGTATAATCTTCAGCACATAGGCAGTTGTCAGGACTACTCTGACCTCTGACATCTACTGACACAATTTTCTTCATTTATACTCAAAACATACTGGATTGCCTCATAGAACCTGAGCAGTGAAATGGTTTCTAAATCTGTGGGCAAAGATAACTCATGTGAAACATTGTAGCACTTTGACACAGCTTTCCTTTAATGTACTGCCTATTTTATCTTAATGTGTCATGATAACACACATAAAGATACTCCAAGCTGGATTAATTTTAATTCTTACATTTTATCAATCATAGATAACTTTTTGATTCTGCTAGTGTTCATAACCTAGAGTCTGGTGTCAGTATTTTTCATTAGGCATTACATGCTAAGGCATGCACAAAAATCCACTAAAGGAACAGTAAATACTTACAAATCAGAACCTGTAGCATCTTCTGCAGTCTCAGAAGAATTAAGTGATTTTTTTCCATCCTGCATCGGAATCACCTATTGTTCCAGAGGTAATGATTTATTCAAAGGTATTTCCAATCTCCATTCACTTCAATTTCCTCCATGGACTGGCTCTTATCCAAATTATTTCTGCAATGATTTACATAAATACAAATAATCCTGCAACAAAAATTGTCAATGTTCTTCCTGAGCAATAAAACATTTCATAATATTTGTTTCCTTACTACCAAATCAAAGTAATCAAATTCCCATAAGCAATGCCAGTGGAATCTGTATGGATCTGCCTTTCCCATTTGATTTTATTCCCTTATCTTTAATGTTGTCTTATGTTCTATGAGACCAGGGAATAATTATTTCCTCCACAGGAGAACATATGATCGATCAAGTTCCTGTCTAGGGCTGATAATGTGTTATCCCAATGCTCAGGAGGTCCCTCAGATTCAGAGGTAGATGCCATCCTTGGGGAATGTAACAGGAAAATGAAAAGAGGATTGGGACAGCTTGAAACACACAGCAATGCAATGTTCCTCAACACCGCTTTGTTAACCCTGCACACTCCAAAACTCTGGTATAGTTTGTGAATTTGCCCTTTCCAGAGCAAATCTTTAGTGTCTGTACAGTCAAATCATATAACTTAAAGGTGAAACAAATATATTATTTGAGGAAATCTGTGATATCACTAAAAATGGGACAAGTTATTTATGTAAACTTGATTTTTATTATGTATCTTATGCTGTTTGGGAATTTCATAAATACGGTGTTCTAAGAAGGTTCAGCCCCACTGTTCGTCTCCTTTAAATCTTCCTCTATACTCAACCACTTCCCCTACCAACTCCATGTACTTTTTTTGTATACTGGTGGAGTCCGTTTAGTGCTCTCTGCATGTGCATTAATGCAAGACAGCCTTCTAGAACATGAACTTTCCCAGATCAATCTCTGAAGGAAACACTCTTCCTTAGAGTTGGTACTGCTAGGGCCTCTCTCATCCACACTGAAATGCTAGGTGGATTGATTTTGGGTAGGTCTTACACACACAGTCCCGGGCACTGTGAGCTCATATACGTGGTGGCCTTTTTATGCCCAACAAAAAAGGATTTACTGATGGTGCCTACTCCCTTCCAATCTTCCCTCCCCCTCTTTCCTGATGACGCCTGAGCCTTTGAAAATGAATGTAATATAAATGTGCCATCTAAAGCTGAGCAGTCCAGTCTCTTATTCACTACCTAATTGCTGTGTACTGCAAATTGAAGCTCCTTTGGTGAGGGTTGAGAGATACATTAATCTGTATTAAAAGTTAAAAATATAAGAAATAAGGTGGCATTTTTTGTGCACTTAGCATAATCATAATATTATATTTTCTTATGAGTTATACATGCATGGGGCTTTTGGCCCAGTTAATGGTGCCAGGTATGAATTCTATGTTAAATTCAATCCAAAAGTATTTGTCTACTGCATAACATTTGTGCTACTATTGCACAAGTGGGCATATCTTGCCAGGCAGGTGTTATCAGAGTCTTCAGGGTTGGTATCCTCATAACACTTTTGTTTATATTTACCCCATAGTATCATAAATAGAAACTTCTGGCTTTAAAAAAGCTATCCAGTAGGGGAAATGCCTCCAGGTAGAACTAGTTTGATTTCTCTGTGTCCTATGCCTATGGCTCATGTACTTGATGTCTTCGTGGAAGGGTCTGACTGTCAAAGTTTGGAGGGTAACCAAGAGCAATGGCAATAGCCTGTAGTATTTGAGGAGGTCAATGGGACCCCTTTGATCAACAACTCAAACACAGGTATCACATTCCTGGAAATAGGCTTTCATTTGATAGAATATGGTATCTGGGAAAGGCATTGTACCACTATTATCAGGTAGTTTCTAAAACACCCAACCCTCACAGTTTTGCAGTTTCAGATCTTACATTTATGGCTGTAATATGTTTGAATTGCTTCTGGTGTATGATGTATGATATGAGTCCTATTTTATTGTTTTACATATGAAAATCCAGTTGCCTGAAGAAAATCAGCATTTAATTTGGAAAACTATGTTGTCCCATTTACAGGAATTCATCTTTGGACAGTTCTTGGGATGTTGTACTGATGACAGACTATTTTCCCAGAATAATCACTATGTTTCCAAAACTTGGAGGTTTCAAGGGGATGTTCTGAGTCTCTTATTATCTCCTACCCTTAATATCTTCCTGAGAGCAAATTACTCAGGCATTCACTTTAAACAAAATTAGCTTTTTAAAAAAAAATCTGTTTCTTCTTCCTAATACAAGCCTTCAATTTCTGACTTCCTTAAACTCTTCATTCTTATTTCTGCTATTCTGACCTCTTCATGCTGAGTATTAGTAGGAATGTATAACTAACAGCCCTCTCTATTCTGATGGACAGTCTCCAGTGAAATTTATCATCATGATTTCTCATTATAAGTTTCAATGGATATAATTTCTACCTTTCCAAAGTCACGTGTAGATTATCTGAGCTACAGACCAAATAAATTCTTATCTTCATGTCAATCCTCTTTTTTCTCAGAATCCTGTCAACAACATCTGACAGAGTTTTTAATGACCTGCAGATAAAAGTGGGAACCAATTTTCCCCTTTCTAACTCACTTTGGCAGCAGATCCATGAGTCCCTGTCTTTGTGATATTGAGATCTTCAGAATCTGAAGTGCCTTTTCCTCAGTCTTTGACTGTTTTCATTTCCAGATTTGTCCCTACACCCTACAATCTTAGACTGTTCTAATTGGGCATCTTTTCTTTATGTTAATTTGCACTTCTAATCAGTACAGTACCTTCCATTGATGTCTTTATTTAATATATTGATGAGTAAATGATCAACATAATTAAATACAGATAAAGAGGAAACCAGATCATAAATCTGGAACTAATGATTAAAAAAGGAAGAGATATCTCATAGTCTTGAGATTTGAAGGAGATAATTTCTTCTATTTCTATGGAGTTTCAACTTTGTTTTTCCTAAAATATGTCCCATAGTGGGGAATGGAAAAATAGAATTAGCATCTTTAAAAGGAAAATATGACCAAGTTGTAAGAATTATTAGGGAGTCATGGAGATATATTTTTTGGGAGTCCTGGGAGATATGAGACATGTCATATTTCCCATGACATCTTGAATGAAATGTTACTACCTTTCCCTATATACCCTCCAACATATCAATGCCAGCTCTTCAGTCTGATGTCTGAATCCCCTTTGCCTGAACTAAGCTTGCAGTCCAAGTTCCATTGGAGACATTTACTGACCTGGTCATCCACCTTTTGCTCATAGGTGCCACTGATATGACTATGGAATGTATTGAGGTAAACACTGTTTCATCAGGTCATACACAAAATTAGGTAACAAAGACTTCTTCTTTCAAGAGTTTCTTCCTAAGGTCCAATTCTGCTTCTTCCAGCCTCTCTGTCTACAGCTTTGAGAATTTAGAACTTTGAAATAATAGTTGCCAAGTTTTCCTCCTACATATTAGTGTAAAGACTAGCTTTATCATCAGGAAAATATTTAATATTTAATGTCACAAAGTATCAGAAAGACAACATAGGGTAGATAGCTTTTTCGTTCAGACTTTTAGAGAATTTCTAGGACCTTGTAGCCCCTTAACTCCAGATAAGCAGAGGTGAACACAGGGTCATAGAAAACTTCATTTTTAAAATTTCATTATACTGGGCCCCTTGACTCTACCTGCTTCTGAGAGGTTCTTCAGTGGCCATGATGGACCCAGAACCTGTTGTGTCACACAAGACAAGATTCCACATCGAATATCTGAAACCATGTTGTATTTTTTGTCTTGGACACATTGGATTTGGTAGGTTTAAAAGAATGGCATATGCATATGTGTGTTCCAAAACAATTAATGAAAAAAGAGGCCATAAATTTGCTGGTTTAGAAAGTTATGGTTGTAAGATCTCCTATATGATCCATGACTTTACTAGTCCCTATTGTTGGCTAAGTTTCCAGTACCTGAAATGATTTCCCTCCTGTTGGATGGATCTTAAGTCCAAGTAGAGAGCTGTTAATTACCACCAAGGTATTCACGTCACTACTGCATCCTTAAAGTTATAGTGGAACTTCAGTCATTATTATGGCTCATAAGCAACAAGAAGGGTAAAACTAATAGTTGCCTCTATCCTTTGGAAATTCACACAGTACCTTACCATATGATGAAAATTTGTCCTCAGGGAAGAAGATTTTTGAGGCTTGAGTATGATCTTGAACTCCTGATTCTGGTTTCACATCACAAATGACGGGATTGCAGATGTGCAATACCATGTCAAGTTTTATGAAATGATGAGAACTGAACTGAGGGTATGCACATGCTGAAAAGCACTTGACTGACTGAGCTTTATCTTAGCCGGGATAATTTTTAAGTTATTGATGATGCTACAATTTAGGTTATCCATACCTTAGAAAGCATTTTAAAACAATATAAAAGAAATGAAATCAGAATAAATAAGAATGTAAACAGAGGGGTTAGTGATTTAGCTGATTGGTAGAGTACTTGCCTGGCAAGCACAAGGCCCTGGGTTTGATCCTCAGCTCCAGAAAAAGAGAATGTAAACAGAGATTTGGAGGTCTATTCAAATTTCAACCATCGATTTACTCAAAATGATATTTTGTGAAAAGTAATCTACCTGGAAAATCCTGTAATATGGTAATTGGACACATATTAGATTGCACTGTATAAAAAATAAACTAAAATAAAAAGAAAAACAGAACTTTTACACAAAAATACAAACATATAGCCAAGTTATATAAGCAAACATAAAACAAGAAGTAATTCATTAACAGACTGATCACAAATGATATTTGCTTGTGTCATTTGGTTGGTGTCTTAGTGTTACTATTGCTGGGA
Organism: Peromyscus melanophrys; assembly: GCA_902168415.1. Classification (NCBI taxonomy): domain Eukaryota; kingdom Metazoa; phylum Chordata; class Mammalia; order Rodentia; family Cricetidae; genus Peromyscus; species Peromyscus melanophrys. The sequence continues at coordinate 38,602 of CABHPR010145473.1, forward strand.
TAAAACACCATAACCAAATCAACTTGGGGGGAACGAGTTTATTCGCTTACACTTCCACATCACTGTTCATCATTGAAGGAAGTTAGGACAGGAGCTTAAACAGGGCAGGAACCTAGAGGCAGGAGCTGATGCAGGAGCCATTGAGAGGTGCTGCCTATTGGCTTGCCACTTATGCTTTGCTCACCCTGCTTTCAAATAGAACCCAGGATCTCCAAGCTAGGAATGACACCACTCACAAAGGATGCTAGTTTTAGATTTTATAATAGAAAACATAAAAATCAGAATAAACTCACATTGAGCCCTGTGGATCACACCTCTCTGAATACACAGGGCACAAAACTAAAGCAGGAAGTTTACTTTTATTTTACCCAGGCTACAATGATAAGTCTTTATCTCATAAGGTTAACGGAAGGAAGTACACACTAAATAATAGATTCTACCACCAAGGGGAAAAAAATCTACAATTATGTGATACAAATGTTTATCATGTCTTTATTGAAATCCTAATGGTGAATAAAATGTAAATCGGTATGGGGAACAAAATGTTTGTTCTTTACTAGTGCAAGGGACTATTAAGAGAAGATGGAGTTTTTAAAATACGAAACATAGTTCATGTGTTTCCACTAGTTTGGCTATTTGTCCCTGTGCTTTTTCCAATCATGGTCTCAACAACTCTTGCTCATACAATCCCTCCTCTTTCTCGCCGATTGGACTCCCGGAGCTCCACCTGGGGCCTGGCCGTGGATCTCTGCATCCGCTTCCATCAATCATTGGATGAGAGTTCTACCATGACAGTTAGGGTGTTTGGCCATCCGATCACCATAGTAGGTCAGTTCGGGCTGTCTCTTGACCATTGCCAGTAGTCTATTGTGGGGGTATCTTTGTAGATTTCTGGGGACTTCTCTAGCACTTTGCTTCTTCCTATTTCCATGGGGTCATTTATCATGGTGTCTCTTTCCTTGTTCTCCCTCTCTGTTCTTGATCCAGGTGGGATCTCCTGCTCCCCTAAGCTCTCTTTCCCTCGAAATTTGCCCTTCATTACCGCCCCCACATCCAGTTTGCTCATGTAGATCTCATCCATTTCTTTGTCGTTGGGCGATCCCTGTGTCTTTCTTAGGGTCCTCTTTACTAGGTAGCCTCCCTGGAATTGTGAGTAGCAGTCTAGTCATCCTTTGATTTACATCTAGTATCCACCTATGAGTGAGTACATACCATGTTTGTCTTTCTGAGTATGTGTTACCTCACTCAGGATGATTTTTCTAGATCCATCCATTTGCCTGCAAACTTCATGATGTCATTGTTTTTCTCTGCTGAGTAGTACTCCATTGTGTATATGTACCACATTTTATTTATCCATTCTTCAGTTGAAGGGCATCTAGGTTGTTTCCAGGTTCTGGCTATTACAAACAATGCTGCTATGAACATAGCTGAGCATGTGCCCTTGTGGTATGATTGAGCATTCTTTGGGTATATGCCCAAGAATGGTATAGCTGGGTCTTGGGGGAGATTGAATCCCAATTTTCTATGAAAGCGCCATATTGATTTCCAAAGTGGCTGTACAAGGTTGCAATCCCACCAATAGTGGAGGAGAGTTCCTCTTGCTCCACATCCTGTCCAGCATAAGCTGTCTTCAGTGTTTTTGATCTTAGCCATTCTGACAGGTGTAAGGTGGTATCTCAGAGTCATTTTGATTTGCATTTCCCTGATGATTAGGGATGTTGAGCAATTCCTTAAATGTCTTTCATCCATTTTAGCTTCCTGAGGAACCCCCAACTGGATCAGGCCCTCTGGATAAGTGAGACGGTCAATTAGCTTGAACTGTTTGGGAGACCCCCAGGCAGTGGGGCTGGGACCTGTCCTTAGCACATGGGCTGACTGTTTGGAGCCTGGGGCCTATGCAGGAATGCTTTGCTCAGCCTGGGTGAAGGAAGAAGGGGAATGGACCTGCCTTGACTGAATCTACCAGGCTGAGCTAAATCCCCAGGGGACTCCTTGCCCTGGAGGAGATGGGAATGGGGGGTGGGTTGGAGGGAGGTCAGAGGGGGGCGGGAGGAGGGAGGACAGGGGAATCCATGGCTGATATGTAAAATTAAAATAAATTATAAAATAAAAAACGAAATAAAATAAAATATAAAACAATACACAGCTATATTAAAAAATCTCAAAAGTATTATTGAATGAAAAATTGTTCATGTAAGTAAAGATAGCTAGTCCATTTAAATTGATATGGTGATTCACAATGAAAGATCCACAGGATAGAAATGAGATACCTGGTGGTCAGGAACTTGAGTTTGTAGAAGTTAATGAACCAAAATCACCTGCAAGGAGGCTTACAACACTGGTATAATATGCCATATTTTCATTTTTGTAGTGGCTACATCACTATAAGTATCTTTCAAAGTTCACCACAATATGAATTCCATCTAACAAGGATGAATTACTATTGATGATTATGCAACAATAAACACACCACTAAAGATCACTTAAATTAAGTACAATCTGTTAACAATATTTGAATGAAATTTACACACAAGTAGGGTCTTTTGTAATCTTTCTTCTATATACCATTTATTTATTTATTTATTTATTTATTTATTTATTTATTTATTTATTTGAATGTTATTGTATGTATAAGAATGTTTGTTTACATGTATATAAGGGAACCACACACATGGATGGTGCCCATAGAGGCCAGAATATAACATTGGAAGCCCAAGAACTGGTGTTAAAAGATGTGAGGCATTGTGTCAGTGCTGGGAACAAAACCTGGGTCAACTGCAAGTGTGACAAGCACTCTTAACTTCTGAGCCATCTTTCCAGTGTCTTTTCTAGATATTTTACATTGGTCACCTATCCATTTAACAATTCTTTTAAACAAGGACAATGGAAAGTATGAAATAACCAGGATTTGCCTGATAATAAAACAATGCATGTGAAACTCATCACAAAATATTTCCTAAAATCTGATGTTACTTGACACCTTTGGTATTTCAAAATCAAATATGCAAAATAAAATACTATCTATATCAAAATGCTTCTGGAGATATTATATAAGAAACAAATAAACATGTTAAGACTATATACCTCAGGACTTTGAGAAGTATACTAAGTTAGTATCATATAAATATTTTAATGAAAAATAATCAGCCTTAATACACAAATTTTAAATGAAATGAGCAAAGATATGCATTAAAGATAAATTTTTTCAAGTCACTCCTGTCTTCCTCCTTTCACAGTCACTATTATGTCACTATTACATACTGGTAAATGTGATAATTACAAATGTCTGTCTGTTCTGCTCTATCATTTACTATGATTTAAGCATGGGCTGATAGTTCCAGCCTTCTTACTATTCATATGATAGATTTAGGCAGCTATTTGGACATAGATACACTAACCTCAAGATATTTATTGTTTTTTAATTGTATTATGTTTCAACTGATTAAAATGGCCATTCTCTCAAAATGGAGAGATGGCTCAGCTATCAGCAGGCATGTCCAGCTACTCAGTACCTCCTGTAACTCCATCTTCAGGAAGATCTGATAATGATGGCATCACCTGTAGTCATGTGAGCATATCCTACCACACAAATATACATAATTAAAAATTAAATAAATCTTTCTTGGAATCCCAACCTCTTCATGATACTCACTCATTACACTGTCATTTGAATAAACTGGGAAGCAGAGATTATCTATGCAAAATTAATATGTTGACTGGAGTAACAGAACTGGGGAGAGGGGTGACTGTTGAAGCCCAAGGGAACAATTCCATCTCAAGTGCCAGGCGTCCAACATGATGCTGCAGGATTTGGTATGTTCCCTTCCGGGATTCACTTTGGATCTGTTCCTATCTTTTCTTGCTATACCCCCATTTCTCGTTTTTGGAATGTGAATGCTATCTTGTGCCATTGCATATTAAAACTAGGTAATTTGTTATTTATTTTTGTGGAAGTTCACAGTTAATTGATTTTAAACAATGGACTTTGAGTGATAAAGCTATGTTGATATAATTTTAATTGATTGTAACAAATGCCTTACAGTGGGAAAGGGTGTTGACAGTGAAGAAACTGTGCATGGGTGGAAATGGAGGAGACATAAGACCTCTTTATGCTTTATTTTATTTTCTATGGACCTAAAGCTGCCCTCAAAATAGTACTTCATCATCTGCCATTAAAAAAGATTTACTGATAGACTAAAAAAAAAGAGTGGAAAAAGATACTTTAGTAATTTCATGAGGTATTATATTCATAAAAATTTACTTTTCTCTGAACAGGAAAAAATAAATGCATCCTAATTCCATTGGTCACAATATGGGAAGAAATTTCCTAGTCAAATCCATCATGAGTTAAGTGAAACTCATCTACTAATATAATTGTCAGCACACTATAAGTTCACATTCTGATTTATTTAATGCCCAAAAATTCTATATAAGTCAATACCAATTATTCATGATTGCTGTGGTAAAAAGTAGGAGAAAGTATTTGTAAAATAAATTGTCAATAAAAGATGAGTTCATTAGTCAAGTTTCATGTCATGACAGTCATCCTTCATGAAGATACTTTTTTACCTTTAATCACAATCACTATGGCCCTGAGGACTTAGGTTCCATTCAAGGAAAACAGTCTCTGGATTCTCACTCGTATCTGTTGAGTCTTGATACTGTATATAATAGGGTTCATCAAGGGTGGAAAAAGAATGTAGATGTTGCCCATGAGGACCTGAACAAGTGGAGAGAGGTGCTTCCCAAAGCGGTGAACCATGGTCAGACCAATGATGGGGATGTAGAAAACCAAAACAGCAGAGATGTGAGATACACAAGTCTGCAAGGACTTGATTCTCTCCTCCTGGGAAGCAATGGATAAAACTGTGTGTAGGATCATCACATAGGAGGCAAGAATGAGCACAGCATCCAACAATAGGGTGCAAATTACCAGAGCCAGAGCATAGAAGCTGTTGAAGCGGATATCTGAACATGCCATTCAAATTAAGTCTTGGTGCAGGCAGAAAGAGTGAGAGAGGAAATGAGGCCGGCAGTAATTTAAGAACTTCAGGCGGATGATGGCTGGAGAAATGAGCATAGAACTCCTGCATAAAATGAATACTCCGATTTTCACTATTTTGTCATTGGTGAGGATGGAGGAATAGCGTAGAGGGTTGCAAATGGCAATGTAGCGGTCAAAGGACATGGCAAGGAGGACAGAGGACTCCAAGCAGGACAAACCATGAATGAAATAAGACTGTGCAATGCAGGCATCAAGGCTGATCTCTTGAATGAAGCCCCAAAGGATACCCAGGACCGTGTTGATAGTGGACAGACCCATGCACAGATCTGTGAGGGCTAACATGGCCAGGAAATAGAACATGGGCTGGTGCAGGCTTGGCTCAGTCCGGATCACATGCAACACCATGCAGTTTCCCAGGAACACTGTCACATAGATGATGGAGAAGGGAACAGAGATCCAGAGGTAATAAATCTCTAAACCAGGGAAACCAGTCAAAGCAAACCCAGAGCTACTGGAGTTTGTGACAGAGAGAGCAGACATTGTTAGGAGATTGAAAATATCTTTGGAAAGATTTTGTCAATCACATGACTTTCCAATGCTATAATTTTTAGTATTGTCTACCAGCTGTTTGGAGGAAAACAAAATATGATATAACTTCCCTAAATAGCAATATACATACATGGTCCTTTGTTGTTTGTCATCAGAGAAACCTGTTGTCTCAACACAGACCTTTCAGTGCTCCTGTTGAGGGATGCCAGGAAGCCCGGGAGTTTTATGCAGGATCAGCAACACCCATGGGCTCATGGGATTTAGATTGTGGGAGAGTCTGCTGGGAGTCTGCTCAGTCCTAAAAAAGGACAGTCCTCTGTCACTCATTTGTTTTGACCCCAGGTGTGGTGGTATTGTGTTCCCCAAAATATTGTGTACTTTAATAAACTTATCTGGGGTCAGAGACAGAACAGCCACAATATTAAACATGAGGATAGGCAGTGGTAGCATACGCCTTTAATCCTAGCATTCCAGAGGCAGAAATTCATGTGTTCAAGGATACACCCAAGCATGGTGTCCTAGGCCTTTAATCTCAGAAAGCAAGCCTTTAATCTCAGGGAGTGGTGGTAGAAAGCAGAAAGGTATATAAGGCGTGAGGACCAGAAACTAGAGGCATTTGCCCTGGAGAGGCATTTGGCCTGGAGAAGCATTGGGCTGGTTAAGCTTTCAGGCTTCTAGCAGCAGTTCAGCTGAGACCCATTCTGGATGAGGGCTCGGGGCATCCAGTCTGAGGAAACAAGACCAGCTGAGGATTCAGTGAGGTGAGATAGCTGTTGCTTATTCTGTCTCTCTGACCTTCCAGTGTTCACCCCAATACCTGCCTCAGGTTTGATTTTATTAATAAGAACTTTTGAGACTCATGCTACACCCAGGAGAATTCTAATGTCTGGTGTGACTGGGAAGCATGAATCTTTCCTTTTTGTGAAGTTTTATCCACGTTCCTAACAGAAATGTAATTCTATAGGGTACAGGCATCTGTCAGGATACTGTGTCTCTTCATTACATTGTAAACTCTTTTGTTTTGTTGGAGTTTGTGTTTACTCCTATCCAAATAAAATGAACAACAGAATGTTATCTGTAATACTGAACAACTATATCAATTAGAGAACTACCATAATATTTGATTTTAAGTTCTTATATTTTCTGGGTCAGACATCTATATAAAAATAATAATCACTTTATATTTATTCTAATTTTAAATAGCATGCACTACATTCATTTGTTATGATGTCTATAAATTCCTCAAAGAATAAACAATATGTCTATCAGTTAGTTCCATAAATTCCACTTCTTAATTGATATTAGCACTAAAGAAATTTAGATCTCAAAGAGGTATTTTTACTTCCATGTTTCTGCAGTGGTATTCACAACAGCCATGACATAGAGGTACCAGGTTTTCACTATACAGAAATTGATAAAGAAAATAATGTATCCCAAAAAATTTAATGTTATCCAGGCTTAGAATAGAAAATATTGCCCTGTGTGTCATCATGAATGAAAGAATTCATTGTGCTAAGTTGAGTAAGCCAGCCAAAGAAAGGTAAATGTTCCTTTGTATCAATTAAATTTTGAATTGTACAATATTTGCTTTTGGAGAATGGAGGTTAAAGTGGCTGTGATTGGAGGTTGTAGAATAACGAAATTTGAAAAATGTTTTAAAAGTTAAAACTTTCAAGCAATGTGTAACATCCTAACTATAGTTATTAAAATGTGTATTATACACTGGATATTACATGAGAGTAGACACACACACACACACACACACACACACACACACACACACGCACACATAAATATAAATGGTAACTATGTACATAATTGACAAAGAGGATGTGAAATGCATGGGCAACTTTCCTCTCTGGTACTACAGATGGGCACTTCACTCTCCTCAAATCTTAAATAATCCCTATGGAAATAGACCCGTTGTAGGAACACATCTTTTTTTTTAATATGGACTCTCAGAGACAGAAAGGAAGCAATCATAGTGGAATATGAACTTTTTGTTGACCATCACAGTGCTTTCCTCTTGTCTGAATCATAAATCTATATAAATTATTGTATTTCCTCTCAATCTATATGAGATGTAAGTCTTTTACCAAATTCATATTATTATTAATTCTATGTTCTCACTTGTAGCATAAAATAACAAGGATTTCAAGTTGGGTGGTTCTGAAAAACTATAGTGTTTTCCTTACCTGTGTAATGTCTATATTGAATGAATTGGGCACTATAGCGTGTGGGATACATTGAATGATACAACAGTAATAAAGAAAGCACTGCTGAGCCTTGCCTTCTTACATCTATGTCCACTACCATGTCTCTGAGAAATTCCCACATAGTAAATTGTTAAAGACCTATCAACCCTGTCCAACATGTCACCAAAATGACAGTCTAAATGAGTTGAAGAACAACTGTGAAGACAGACATGGGGAAAGTTCAGGGGTCCTGAAACTCACACAAAGAACTACAGGCAATTAAAAAGTACTTAGAACAGGAGGAATAGTCCTCCCCAGAGAATAGCATACTGATTGGTTATTCAATACCAAATGGTCAGCATTAAAACAAAAATACATGTAATAGTACATATACTGAAAAAGTTATATGTATATGATTATAAATATATACATATATTAACACCAATTAATACAAAAAGAGAGCATGAATTTGATAAATATGAAGGAGGGATCTATGACAGGGTTTGGAGGAAAAAAGGGGAAGGGGAATGATGTCATTGTATTATAATCTCAAAAAATAAAAGAAATAGTTTTAAAGAGAAAACATAAGAATGTGGAATGATATTCTAAGAGGTTTTTCAAAAACCAAGAACATTGGTTTAATACTAATGCATTAACACAGATACACCTTATTTTAATGTTATTCCAAATCCCCAAGTTATACATATCTATAGTGTTCAGTAAAGAAGAGCAGTCTCCCCACCTGCTGAGGGATTTTACTAAGTGAAAGTATTCTATGTAAATTGCTGCTTTGACTTTGGCTTTAACATCACATAAAATGTCTTTGTTTTCATATCAGATGCATAGTTGTAATAACAAAAGTATCTATAAGTAGATTTATTTCTGTACTTTTTAGATGCTACATTTTAGATTCCCTAAGACATTCATTTTGGGAAAACTTGCTTCTACACTGGAAAAATCAGAATAAATGCTTGTAAGTTAATTTTAATAGAAATTCTATAAAGACTTGGAAGATTGGACACAGTGTAGCTCAGGAGTAGACTCATGTTAGTGGGAACTGGGCATCAATTCCCATTAAAAAGGAAGAAGGACAGAGTGTAGGTCAGGAGTAGACTCATGTTAGCGGGAACTGGGCATCAATTCCCAGCACCAACACAAAGATAAAAATGAAGACTAGAACATTTTCTCATAGTTTTGTTTAAAAGCAATAGTGGATTTTAAATTCTAAATTGTTCAGAAATGCTTAAAATCTAACTACTATCTATCTTACTATCTATCTATAGCGATCTATCGATCTATCTAACTGCCCACTCCCTCTCTCTCTTTCTCTTCAGTGGAGAAGGTATGGGATGAACTGGAGGAGGGGAAAACATGGCAAAAATATAATATATTGAAACATATATGAAAAATGTTTTAATTTATCACAATAAATTCAACTAGCAAGAGCAAATAAAATAAAAGATAAAATTGAATTTTGTAGGTTGGGAAGATAGCTCAGTGGGTGAAAAAAAAATGGCAATGTAAGCTTGCCAACCTGAGTTTGATTCATGGGCCTCATGATGGAAGCACAGGCTAGGCTCCTAAAAATCATCCTCTGAGTCACATGAGTATTGTGACACGTACACACACACACACAAACACACACACACACACACACACACACACACACAAATAAATAAAATTTAAAATTTAATGAGCTTCCTGATAAATAGTCTGTGTTTACTTGAACAATATATGTTCTATAACTACTGGATAGAGTATTTGATAAATATTAATTAGGTTATGTTGGCTAATTGTGTTGTTCAAAAATAACATATGCATGTTGATATTCTGGATGCTTGTTCTCTAAAGAGCTGACAAAAAAAGAGAGGAAACTCATTCCCATAGTTATGCCTGTGCCTGATTTGCTTTTCTCTGTAGCATCTCTTTCAAAGATTTCCTTAAGGTGACTAGTTGGTCAGATTTTAATGAATTGGTCCCTTCTTCACTGTGAAATCCACACATTAATCCTGACAAAATTCCTTGATACAAATATCCACATTATCCTAAACATGACCACTCAGAGTTGTTTGTTGTTTTGTTTAGGTTCAGGGAAGATAAACATTTTTTTCTATTTTCAATTTTAATGCCTATGTGATTTTACAATAAAAGTACATTTCTGTTCAGCAAGATAGAGTTAGGTTTGTTTATTATTGTTTAGACTGTACATAATTGTGGTCATTAATATAATTGCTTTACAAATGTCCTATTTCTGTTATTTTTCAATATGTTCCATCTTTTTTCCCTTTCCTTGATTTAATGACTCCTTTGCCCACTTTATTGATTTACTATAGCTTTGATGCTTAATAAATATTATACAGATGCTACATACCACAGTCTGCCTTTAAGTGATATTATGATACAACCCGAGTAGTAGTCTCTCATTTTCTTTTCAAGGCCTTTGAGTTCTTTGTGTGTGAAGTTTACATTTTAAACTCCAAAATAATTTATTATTTATAATTTAACATTTAATTGTGTGATTAGCTAATTTAAATAAAAATAAAATGTGATTTATAATACAAACTATTATTGATGTTTGAACCCAGAATTTTATATATTCTAGCCAGTATGATAGCTCAGCTGTTCCTTCTACCTTCTCTTTTTTGATGTTTTTAAATATGTAAATGTTCATGTGTGTAACTGTGTGCCAAAGCGTATCACAGGACATATGAGGACATCAGAGGACAACCTTGGCTGTCAGTCCTTTCCTAGCACTTTGTTTAAAACAGGGTCTCTTGTTGCTTACCACTGCATGTATCAGGCTAGTTGGCCTGCAAGATTCCAGAGATTTTCCTATCTCTATCTCCCATCCTGCCATAGGAGTATTCAAAAGAGAAACTTACAGAACTCAGATCCTCACACTGTGTAGTAAACATTTTGTCTATGCAGCCATCCCCCACACCCTCCACATTTTACTTTTTTTTAGATATTTGAGAATTTAATACAATGCATTTTTATCATATTTAACATCTTCCCCCAACTCCTTGCAAATCCATACCCTATTTCATTCCCACTCAATGTAATGCCCTTTTACATTTTGAATCCATCAAGTACAGTATGTGCTGTGCATATACTCTTGGATCATGGCCTTCCATCAGAGAGTGATCAACCTGTGAAGACCACACCTTTATGAAGACTGACTCTTCTTCTCCTAAAAGCTATTAATTGGAAATCACCCCTTGACTAGGAATTAATGCACATTTTTGAATAATAACTCTGATCTCCTTTTACTTAAGAATTTATATTTATTTATTTTATTTGTTGTATGAGTGTTTTGCCTGCATGTATTTATGTGCATGACAGGTGCTTGATGTCCACAGAGGTCCAAAGAAAGTATCAGATTCTCTGGACTGGACTAATTGATGGCTGTGTGAAACTACACAGATGTGGGGACTCAAACGTGGATCTCAACAAGATCAACAAATGCTCTTAGCTCTGAGTCAACAATCCAGACCCTCTTTTTTTAAAAAATTAATTTAATTTTACATATCAGCCACGGATTCCCCTGTCCTCCCTCCTCCTACCCACCCCCACTCTCTCCCCGATATCCACCCCTATTCCCAACTCCTCCAAGGCAAGCAAGGACTGCCCTGGGAATTCAGCTCAGCCTGGTAGATTCAGTTGAGGCAGGTCCAGTCTCCTCCTCCCTTCACCTAGGCTGAGCAAAGTGTCCCAGCATAGGCCCTAGGTTCCAAAAAGCCAGCTCATGCACTAAGGACAGGTCCTGGTTCTACTGCCTGGGGGCCTCCTAAATAGTTCAAGCTAATCGACTGTCTGACTTATCCAGAGGGCCTGATCTAGTTCCATGGGGGCTCCTCAGCCATTGGTTCATAGTTCATGTGTTTCCACTAGTTTCACTATTTGTCCCTGTGCTTTTTTCAATCACGATCTCAATATCTCTTGCTCATATGATCCCTCCTCTCTCTCGACAATTGGAATCCTGGAGCTCCACCTGGGTCTTGGCTGTGGATCTCTGCATCCGCTTCCATCAGTCACTGGATGAGAGTTCTACCACGACAGTTAGGGTGTTCGGCCATCCGATCACCAGAGTACATCAGTTCAGGCTTTCTCTTGACCATTGCCAGTAGTCTATTGTGGAGGTATCTTTGTGGATTTCTGGGGACCTCTCTAGCACTTTGCTTCTTCCTATTTCCATGGGATCTTCATTTATCATGGTCTCTCTTTCCTTGTTCTCCCTGTCCGTTCTTGTTGCAGCTGGGATCTCCCACTCCCCTAAGCTCTCTTTCACCTGACCCTTGCCCTTCATTACCCCCTCTCACGTCCAGTTTGCTCATGTAGATCTCATCCATTTCTTTGTCGCTGGGCGATCCCTGTGTCTTTCTCAGAGTCCTCTTTACTAGGTAGCCTCCATAGAGTTATGAGTAGCAGTCTAGTCATCCTTTGCTTTGCATCTAGTATTCACCTATGAGTGAGTACATACCATGTTTGTCTTTCTGAGTATGTGTTACTTCACTCAGGACGATTTTTTCTAGAACCATCCATTTGCCTGCAAACCTCATGATGTCATTGTTTTTCTCTGCTGAGTAGTACTCCATTGTGTATATGTACCACATTTTATTTATCCATTCTTCAGTTGAAGGGCATCTAGGTTGTTTCCAGGTTCTGGCTATTACAAAAAATGCTGATATGAACATAGCTGAGTATGTGCCCTTGTGGTATGATTGAGCATTCCTTGGGTATATGCCTATGAATGGTATAGCTGGGTCTTGGGGGAGATTGATTCCCAATTTTCTGAGAAACTGCCATACTGATTTCCAAAGTGGTTGTACAAGCTTGCATTCCCACCAACAGTGGAGGAGTGTTCCCTTGCTCCACATCCTCTCCAGCATAAGCTGTCTTCAGTGTTTTCAATCTTAGCCATTCTGACGGGTGTAAGGTGGTATCTCAGAGTCATTTTGATTTGCATTTCCCTGATGATTAGGGAATGTTGAGCAATTCCTTAAATGTCTTTCAGCCATTTGAGCTTCCTCTGTTGAGAATTCTCTGTTAAAATCTGTAGCCCAATTTTTAATTGAATTGCTCAGTATTTTGAAGTCTAATTTCTTGAGTTCTTTATATATTCTGGATATCAGCCCTCTGTCAGTTGTGGGGTTGGTGAAGTCCTTTTCCCATTCTGTGGGCTGTCGCTTTGTCTTGTTGACTGTGTCCTTTGCTCTACAAAAGCTTTTCAGTTTCAAGAGGTCCCATTGATTAATTGTTTCTCTCAGTGTCTGTGCTACTGGTGTTATATTTAGGAAGTGATCTCCGGTGCCAATGCGTTCCAGACTACTTCCTACTTTCTCTTCTATCAGGTTCAGAGTAACTGGATTTATGTTGAGGTCTTTGATCCACTTGGACTTAAGTTTTGTGCACGGTGACAGATATGGATCTATTTGCAGCCTTCTATGTGTTGACATCCAGTTATACCTGCACCATTTATTGAAGATGCTTTCTTTTTTCCATTGTAAAGTTTTGGCTTCTTTGTCAAAAATTTTATGTTCGTTGGTGTGCAGATTAATGTCAGGGTCTTCAATTTGATTCCATTGGTCCACATGTCAGTTTTTATGCCAGTACCAAGCTGTTTTTAATACTGTAGCTCTATAGTAGAGCTTGAGGTGAGGGATCGTGATGCCTCCAGAGGTTGTTTTATTGTACAGGATTCTTTTGGCTATCCTGGGTTTTTTGTTTTTCCATATGAAGTTGAGTATTGTTCTTTCCAGGTCTGTGAATAATTGTGTTGGTATTTTGATGGGGATTGCATTGAATCTGTAGATTGCTTTTGGTAAGATTGCCATATTTACTCTGTTAATCCTGCCTATCCATGAGCATGGGAGATCATTCCATTTTCTGACATCTTCTTCAATTTCTTTTGTCAGGAACTTAAAGTTCTTGTCATACAGGTCCTTTGCTTGCTTAGTTAGAGTTACCCCAAGGTATTTTCTATCATTTGTGCCTATTATAAAGGGTGATGTATCTCTGATTTCTTTCTCAGCCTGTTTGTCAATTGTATATAGGAGGGTTACTGATTTTGTTGTGTGTGTGTGTGTGTGTGTGTGTGTGTGTGTGTGTTAATCTTGTATCCTGCTACATTGCTGAAGGTGTTTATAAACTGTATGAGTTCCTTGGTCGAATTTTTGGGGTCACTTATGTATAATATGTCATCTGCAAATAGCGAAAGCTTGAGTTCTTCCTTTCCCATTTGTATCCCCTTGATCTCCTTATGTTGTCTTATTGCTCTGACCGGAACTTCAAGTACTATATTGAATAAGTATGGGGAGAGCGGACAGCTTTGTATTGTTCCTGATTTTAATGGAATCGCTTTGAGTTTCTCTCCATTTACTTTGATGTTGGCTGTTGGCTTGCTTAAATTGCCTTTATTATGTTTAGGTATGTCCCCTGTATTCCTGTTCTCTACAAGACCTTTATTGTGAAGGGGTGTTAGATTTTGTCAAATACCTTTTCTGCATCTAGTGAGATGATCATGTGGTTTTTTTTCTTTCAGTTTGTTTATATGGTGTATTACATTGACAGATTTTCCTATGCTGAACCATCCTTGCATCCCTGGAATGAAGCCTACTTGATCATGGCAGATAATTGTTTTGATGTGTTCTTGGATTCTGTTTGCCAGTATTTTAATGAGTATTTTTGCATCAATGTTCATGAGGGAGATTGGTCTGTAGTTCTCTTTCTCTGTTGCATCTTTGTTTGGCTTGGGAATCAGGGTAATTGTTATCTCATAGAAGGAGTTTGGTAATGTTCCTTCTGTTTCTATTGTGTGGAACAATTTAAAGAGTATTAGTATTAACTCTTCTTTGAAGATCTGGTAGAATTCTGTGCTGAAACCATCTGGTCCTGGGCTTTTTTTGATTAGGAGACTTTTAATGACTGATTCTATTTCCTTAGGGGTTATTGCACCATTTCAGACCCTCTTTTAACTGTTGATTAAGACACCCAGGCTGACCTTGAACTCACTCTGTAACCCAAGCTGACTATTGACCTGTGGTCTTCCTATCACGTATCGGCACAAATAGCTGCAGGATAAGCCCTGTTTCATAGGTTATTTTGTGCTACATTTATCATACATACTTTTTAAATTTGTTGTGGCATTTTCAGATTAGCATGTATAATTAATTCAGATTAATTATTATAATGTAAAATGGTAGAGTATTCATCTATATCACATCTGTCTTAAACAAGACAAAATGTTATTGAGGGAATGGATGAAGAACTGAGTTTGGTGGTAAATGCACAAAATGTGTATCCTTCTCTACTAGGATATATGTGTTGCTTATTTCTGTGTTTCACAGTGTTTCTTCAAAACAATTAAAAAATAAAACTGGAGTTTTCAAAATCAAAGTGGGTTCTTCATCCAAATACACATAAAAAAATCTGTCTTTTCAATTATATTTAGACAATTCACATTCACTGTGATTATTCTTGTAGTTGAATAATTACCACAATACTTGAAGTTTCTGTACACACACTTATTAGTTTTCCCTTTATCTTTTTGTATTTTGTATATTTGATTGCACATTTTGAACATTATAGTATTTTCCCCATTTATATCCTTTTAAAATGTTTAATGGTTGCCCTGGAGTTATCAACATGCAGATAAATATCATCTATGTCTATTGTCAAATATCAGTATACTATAGCACAGGGAGAGAGGACATAATATGATGGAGATCCTCCCTCTCATCCTTTACAAAATTTATGATGATTATTCTTCATATTCTTATCCTATTACTTATAGCCTTGTTATTAAGATTGCTTTGAATGATGTTACAAACTTAATAAAGAATAAGAAAAAACAAACATTTTAATTCTATTTATTTTTATTTCAATTCTAACTAAACATGGGTTCATATTTTTGACATCTCCATTTTCCTTACACCAGAAGCTTGTTTATAATATTTGTGCAGCAAAGCATTAAGCTTCAGGTTGGCCTGTCTCCAGCCATCTCGACTTGACTTTGGTACTTCTGTGTTTCTGGTCTGTACATTTTTGTGAAAGCAATTTAAAACATATTTTTTCTGAAAAATTGAAACATCTTTTACATTAGCTATTTTTCAAATTGATTTTCAGGCATTAAGGATAGGAGTCATGATTTCGATACATACTATATGATGGAAATAAAATAACATAGTAAATATACTCTTCAGGAAAGTCTTCCTACATACCTAAATATTACTACAGAGAAGTTCAGCTATAGATAGAGTACAAGAAGTACATAGTTATAAATATGTATAAGATAATATTGTGAAACATATTAAATTTGTAAAATAAGCGATACAGTTCCACAAAGAGTTTGTATAAAATAAAATTGAAAGAAGATTGATATTACATAATAAAATATTATTTAGAAATATTAAATCAGAATAAAAAGGTGTAACCAGGAATTAACTATTGTTATTGTACCCTGACTTCTCAAAACAAAATCTGCTAAAATCAGTTTTATGGCCATGTTTTACTTTTCAGAAAGTTTCTTGTGTGTAAAGAAAAGATCCATCACTCGATCCCTAATCTGTTTGGTCTTGACACCATACACCACTGGATTAACTGCAGAAGGTACTAAGAGGTACACGCTTGCAACAATGATGTGAACACTTGGAGGTACCTTCTTGCCTATGCGGTGAGTTAGAAAACTAAACAGTGCAGGTGTATAGAAGACAAGCATAGTGCAGACATGGGCAGCACAGGTGCCCAGGGCTTTAGAGCGGGCATTCTGGGAAGATAGTCGGAACACTGCCTGGAGGATTTTTACATAAGATGTAGCTATGAGTCCTAGGTCCACTATTATCACTGAAAGAGCCGCTGATATTCCATACACTCTATTAATGAGAGTGTTGGCACTGGCCAACTTCACCACAGCCATATGCTCACAGTAGGCATGATAGATGATGTATTTTGTATTGTAGGGCAGCCTCTTAATGAGAAGAGGACATGGCAAAACCATAAGCACACCTCTGATCAGGCCAACCAGACCTAGTTTAGTCACCATAGATGTTGTCAGGATTGATGCATAATGAAGAGGGATACAAATGGCCACAAATCGATCAAATGCCATGTCCACAAGGATAGCTGACTCCATGATACAAAATGTATGGATAAAAAACATTTGTGTTAGACAGACATCAAAATCGATCCAATGTGCATCAAACCAGAAGATGCCAAGCATCTTCAGAGCTGCAGAAGAGGCAAGACACATGTCATTCATTGCCAGCATGCAAAGGAAGAAATACATAGGCTGGTGGAGACTTGGTTCTAGCTTGATAGTAGCAATGATTATGCTGTTCCCCAGCAAGGTCAGGACAAAGAGGAGACAGACAAGGATGCCAATCCAGCAGTGAAAGTTTTCCAACCCAGGAATACCAACCAGGAAAAAAGATGCAATCTGTTGATGCGTGTTATTGACAGCCATGTTAAAATCTGATGTGCTGTATGTGTAGTAGAAAATACCAAATGTAATACTCTATAAACAGAAAAGAGCATTGTAAATTCTTCCTTGATCCAGAGTCACTTGAAAACATTTTCCCAGAGGGGCTCACTCAACCAAACCTCTGAAAATGGGAAGATAAATGACTTCATGCTTTAAAATTCAGCATTTCAATTTGTAAAAGGAAATACATATTCATTACTTTTTCTAAGTTTCAAGACTTACTTCAGTTTTACTCATTTTCTTTCTGTAGTAGTGAATAAACTAGTGCATATCTTGGTTATTGCTGGTGATTTTCTTCCCAAGAACCTAAATAAAATGCAAAAAAAAGATATGAAAATGCAAACAAATTGATCTTACTTATAAGTGTTTAAACATTCCATCATTTTAAATTTATGATTTTTTCCTAGTGAAACTAAATACTTAGACATTCCAATAGTATCTGATAAGAACAAAGAATATAAAATTATAGGAATAAATCCTTTATCTTTTTCAAAAATAAAGTCAAGCACATTTCATATTGCCAACAGAAAAGCCAAATATGTTTCCATTTCAAATGTGCGACCCTTCAGAGTATAAAGTAAAAGAAAAAACTTCCATGAGCATAACAGATCGATGGAAAGGGGCTTAAAAACACAAATGAGGTAAATAAAAGCTGGCTGGCCATTTCAAAACTGCTTTTCCTTCAATGATTACTGACTTTGTACCATTAGGTCACAGACTACCTTCCTTGTGTAAGGCAGACAGACGGATTTTCCATATCCTGTCACATAAAACTGTCATATGTGGGAAATTTCATGGATATTTATAATTAAACAATGGCCTCTTCTTATTTCTATTTAAGAAAATCAAGTTCTTAAAAAGATGACTTGAGCTGTGCAGTGGTCTCATCAGTTTGAGCCAGCCTGATCTATAGAGTGTGTTCCACAACAGCCAGAGCTACACAGAGAAACCCTGTCTCAACCAAGAAAACAAAAATGGCTTGATAGACAGGTGAATACAAGCACACAAAACGAAGAAATAAAAACATGCATAGTCAAATGTTCAAAACTGTTGTTTTAAGAAATAAGCCCAGACTGCTTGGAGAGCCACAGATCTATAGACAAGCCCTTCCTCTAATCCAGGTGCCCACCCTGCCTGGTAACAGGAAGGCTGAAAGACCCATCAGTTCAGGGTTTCATCTCAGCAGCAAGCACAGAATCTCAGGCTTCTCCTCTCACAATATCCTTTAGCTTGTACAATCACCCTGAATCATTCTTCCTGGAATTAATTTCAACCTAGATCCAAAACTGTGGACTATTATCTGTACTCTTCATAACACACTTTTATTCATGTATTCCTATGGAAAGGCCCAATTGTCTAAATGTTTCAAGAGGGCTTATGAAGAGACAAGCTGTGTTATCCTACTTATCTGTAAAAACTTCTATTCTGGAGGTGATGCAAATGTGTTTCTAAAATGTTCTTACTAAAGAAGTAAAATTGTTTCCAGTTTGGGGAATAAAGCATGGCTTAAATTTAAATAATAATTTAGAGCCAAAATTACCATTGAAGCTTAAAGCCCAGGGGATAAGAAATTAAAGCAAAAATATAAATATGAAACTTTCAATTACAAACAGGTTTTCTATATTTACCAAACATTTGCTATTTGTGAGTCCCTCCAATGACTTGCCTTAGGAGAGGCATTAAGCAAAGTTCCATACTTGATCTAATTCTGGAAGAATTAAACTCATAAAAGGCTGATTGGAGCTTAGAGGACATCATGCTAAGCAGGAAATTGTGACTGTAAGATCACCTAGAATTTAGAATGGAAGATTTTCTAAAGAGTATAAATAAAATTCTTTCTGTCCGTTAAAATCTATTCATTTTGTTTCCAGTAAGTTCACTTTCATGAAGACAGCATGGCTGCCTTATACCTAGAAAAAGAGGAAAGTTGATTTCTTCTAAGAAAAGCTTCTTGGCAGAGATCAAAAAGCACAGACATGCAGCTCACACTAGGAGAGTGATATGCTTATCCCTGTGGCCCATGAACATCATCTATCTCCCTCCCAGGCTTACTGTGAATGGAATCCCCTGCAGTATAATCTTCAGCACATAGACAGTTGTCAGGACTACTCTGACCTCTAACATCTATTGACACAATTTTCTTCAATTTACACTCAAAACATACTGGATTGCTTCATAGAGCCTGAGCAGTGACATTGTTTCTAAATCTCTGGACACAGTCCATAGCCTGGAACTCTTGTGTTGAGAGCAGATAACTCATGTGAAACATTCTAGCACTTTGACGCAGCTTTCCTTTAATGTACTGCCTATTGTTGCTGGAGAGCTTCTCTCCAGGTCCCACCAAGCTCCGCAGTCCCACAACCCACGTATAAAATAATCACTCAGACGCTTATATTACTTATAAACTGTATGGTCATGGCAGGCTTCTTGCTAACTGTTCTTATATCTTAAATTAACCCATTTCTATAAATCTATACTTTGCCACGTGGCTCGTGGCTTACCATCATCTTTACATGCTGCTTGTCCTGGTGGTGGCTAGCAATGTCTCCCCCTCCTTCTTCCTGTTCTCTCAATTCTCCTCTCTCCTTGTCCCGCCTATACTTCCTGCCTGGTCACTGGCCAATCAGTGTTTATTGATACAGAGCGATATCCACAGCAGCCTATTTTATCTTAATGTGTCATGATAACACACATAAAGATACTCCAAGCTGGATTAATTTTAATTCTTACATTTTATCAATCATAGGTAACTTTCTGATTCTTCTAGTGTTCATAACCTAATGTCTGGTATCAGTATTTTTCATTAGGAATTACATGCTAAGGCATGCACAAAAATCCACTAAAGGAACAGTAAATACTTACAAATCAGAAGTTCTAGCATCTTCTTCAGTCTCATAAGCATTAAGAGATGTTTTTCCATTCTGTCTCTGAACCACCTGTCCTTCCACAGGTAATGATTTATTCAAAAGTATTTCCAATCTCCATTCACTTCAATTTCCTCCATGGACAGGCTCTTATCCAAATTATTTCTGCAATGATTTATACAACTAGAAATAATCCTGCAACAAAAATTGTCAATATTCTTCCTGAGCAATAAAACATTCGATAATATTTGTTTCCTTACTACCAAATCAAAATAATCAAATTCCCATTTGCTTCATCTAGATATGCAATGCCAGTGGAATCTGTATGGATCTGCCTTTCCCATTTGATTTTATTTCCTTATCTTTAATGTTGTCTTATGTCCCTATGAAACCAGGGAATAATTATTTCCTCCACAGGAGAACATATACTCAAGTTAGTGTCTAGGGCTGATAATGTGTTATCCCAATGCTCAGGAGGCCCCTCAGATTTAGAGGTAGATGCCCTCCTTGGGGGATGTAACCATAAAGTGAAAAAAGGATTGAGACAGCTTGAAACACACAGCAATGCAATGTTCCTCAACACCGCTTTGTTAACCCTGCACACTCCAAAGCTCTGGTATTGTCTGTGAATTTGTCCTTTCCAGAGCAAATCTTTAGTGTCTATACAGTCAAATCATATAACTTAAAGGTGAAACAAATATATTATTTGGGGAAATCTGTGATATCACTAAAAATGGGACAAGTTATTTATGTAAACTTGATTTTTATTATGTATCTTATGCTGTTTGGGAATTTCATAAATACGGTGTTCTAAGAAGGTTCAGTCCCACTGTTCGTCTCCTTTAAATCTTCCTCTATACTCAACCACTTCCCCTACCAACTCCATGTACTTTTTTTGTATACTGGTGGAGTCCGTTTAGTGCTCTCTGCATGTGCATTAATGCAAGACAGCCTTCTAGAACATGAACTTTCCCAGATCAATCTCTGAAGGAAACACTCTTCCTTAGAGTTGGTACTGCTAGGGCCTCTCTCACCCACACTGAAATGCTAGGTGGATTGATTTTGGGTAGGTCTTACACACACAGTCCCGGGCACTGTGAGCTCATATACGTGGTGGCCTTTTTATGCCCAACAAAAAAGGATTTACTGATGGTGCCTACTCCCTTCCAATCTTCCCTCCCCCTCTTTCCTGATGACGCCTGAGCCTTTGAAAATGAATGTAATATAAATGTGCCATCTAAAGCTGAGCAGTCCAGTCTCTTATTCACTACCTAATTGCTGTGTACTGCAAATTGAAGCTCCTTTGGTGAGGGTTGAGAGATACATTAATCTGTATTAGAAGTTAAAAATATAAAAAATAAGGTGGCATTTTTTGTGCACTTAGCATAATCATAATATTATATTTTCTTATGAGTTATACATGCATGGGGCTTTTGGCCCAGTTAATGGTGCCAGGTATGAATTCTATGTTAAATTCAATCCAAAAGTATTTGTCTACTGCATAACATTTGTGCTACTATTGCACAAGTGGGCATATCTTGCCAGGCAGGTGTTATCAGAGTCTTCAGGGTTGGTATCCTCATAACACTTTTGTTTATATTTACCCCATAGTATCATAAATAGAAACTTCTGGCTTTAAAAAAGCTATCCAGTAGGGGAAATGCCTCCAGGTAGAACTAGTTTGATTTCTCTGTGTCCTATGCCTATGGCTCATGTACTTGATGTCTTCATGGAAAGGTCTGACTGTCAAAGTTTGGAGGGTAACCAAGAGCAATGGCAATAGCCTGTAGTATTTGAGGAGGTCCATGGGACCCCTTTGATCAACAACTCAAACATAGGTATCACATTCCTGGAAATAGGCTTTCATTTGATAGAATATGGTATCTGGGAAAGGCATTGTACCACTATTATCAGGTAGTTTCTAAAACTCCACCCAACCCTCACAGTTTTGCAGTTTCAGATCTTACATTTATGGCTGTAATGCATTTGAATTGCTTCTTGTGTATGATGTCATATGTAAAACAATAAAATAGGACTCATACCTGGATGGAATGAGTCCTATTTTATTGTTTTACATATGAAAAGCCAGTTGCCTGAAGAAAATCAGCATTTAATTGGGAAAACTATGTCTGTCCCATTTACAGGAATTCATCTTTGGACCGTTCGTGGGATGTTGTACTGATGACAGACTATTTTCCCAGAATAATCATTATGTTTCCAAAAGTTGGAGGTTTCAAGGGGATATTCTGAGTCTCTTATTATCTCCTACCCTTAGTATCTTCCTGAGAACAAATTACTCAGGCATTCACTTTAAACAAAATTAGCTTTTTAAAAAAAAAAATCTGTTTCTTCTTCCCAATACAAGCCTCCAATTTCTGACTTCCTTAAACTCTTCATTCTTATTTCTGCTATTCTGACCTCTTCATGCTGAGTATTAGTAGGAATGTATAACTAACAGCCCTCTCTATTCCGATGGACAGTCTCCAGTGAAATTTATCATCATAATTTCTCATTATAAGCTTCAATGACTATAATTTCTACCTTTCCAAAGTCACGTGTAGATTATCTGAGCTACAGACCAAATAAATTCTTATCTTCATGTCAATTATCTTTATTCTCAGAATCCTGTCAACGTTTGACAAGATTTTTATGACCTGCAGATAAAAGTGGGAGCCAATTTTCCCCTTTCTAACTCACTTTGGCAGCAGATCCATGAGTCCCTGTCTTTGTGAAATAGAGATCCTCAGAATTTGAAGTGCCTTCTCCTCAGTCTTTGACTGTTTTCATTTCTAGATTTGTCCCTACACCAATGTTAGATTGTTCTAATTGGGCATCTTTTCTTTATGTTAATTTGCACTTCTGATCAGTACAGTACCTTCCATTGATGTCTTTATTGATGAGTAAATGATCAATATAATTAAATACAGATTAAGAGGAAACCAGATCATAAATCTGGAAATGATGATTTAAAAAAGGAAGAGATATACTATCTCAGAGTCTTGAGACTTAAAGGAGATAATTTCTTCTATTTCTTTGGAGTTTCAACTTTATTTTTCCTAAAATACATCCCATAGTGGGGAATGGAAAAATAGAATTAGATTTTTGCTTCATCTAAGCATCTCTAAAAGGAAAATATGACCAAGTTGTAAGAATTATTAGGGAGTCATGGAGATATATTTTAGGGAGTCCTGGGAGACATGAAACATGTCATATTTCCCATGACATCTTGAATGACATGTTACTAACTTTCCCTGTATACCCTCCAATATATCAATGCCTGCTCTTCAGTCTGCTGTTCAAATTCCTTTTACCTGTACTAAGCTTACAGTCCAAGTTCCACTGGAGACACTTACTGACCTGGTCATTCATCTTTTGCTCATCGGTGCCACTGATATGACTATGGAATGTATTGAGGTAAACACTGTTTCATCAGGTCATACACAAAATTAAGCAACAAAGAATTCTTCTTTCAAGAGTTTCTCCCTAAGGTCCAATTCTGCTTCTTCTAGCCTCTTTCTCTACAGCCTTGAGGATTTGGTACTTTGAAAATAATAGTTGTCAAGTTTTTCTCCTACATGTTGGTTTAAAGACTATCTTTACCAACAGGAAAATATTTAATTTTCAATGTCATGTAGAGTTAGGAAAGACAACAAAAGGTGGGTGACTTTTTTGGTCCAGACTTTTAGAGAATTCCTAGGACCTTGGAGCACCTTATCTCCAGTCAAGCAGAGTTGAACACAGGGCCATAGAAAACTTCATTTTGGAAGTTTCATTATACTGGGCCCCTTGACCCTACCTACTCCTGAGAGGTTCTTCAGAGGCCATGATGGACCCAGAACCTGTTTTGTCACACAAGACAAGGCTTCACAAGGAATATCTGAAACCATGTCGTATTTTTTGTCTTGGACATTTTCTCTAATTTTATCATTCTGTTGTTTTTATCTATTTTTGTTCTATTTACCAATAAAGAATCTGGAGTCAGATAGTGGTGGGAAAATCTGCTAGATCGGGGAAGTGATAAGGAACCAGTTGACCTTTTTTTTGGGCTAGAGACCCAGCAAGCAAGACTCTCTCCACCTATCCCAAGCCAAAAAGGCATACAAATATCTAAGTTTCTGACTACTCCTTCCTACACATCTCTCTATCCAACTTCCTGGGACCTCTGTACTCTCTATGGTTAATTCTTATCAGTCTGTGGATCTGTCCCCTAATCCAAGGTTAATTTTATTAACACAGTTTTGGATTACACAGTGCATTCAAATATCCCTCAACACCATTCTGTCTCTTCAGTATAAAGAAGGACAAAAGGAAACAGAGGCATTTTGGCTGTTGTCAATCATATGTATTTATAGACATATCAATTTATAGACATTACGTAAATGCCATTATCCTGCCCGGAAGTGTGATGTGCTTATTCGGGCAACACAAATTGGATTTGGTAGGTTTAAAAGAATGGTGTATGCATATGTGTGTTCAAAAACAATTAATGAAAAAAGAGGGGGCTGGA
The DNA here is from genome assembly GCA_902168415.1 of Peromyscus melanophrys. Taxonomy (NCBI): domain Eukaryota; kingdom Metazoa; phylum Chordata; class Mammalia; order Rodentia; family Cricetidae; genus Peromyscus; species Peromyscus melanophrys. Next base: position 63,200 of record CABHPR010145473.1, read on the forward strand.
GAGATGGCTCAGTGGTTAGGAGTACCAACTGCTTTTCCAGAGATCCTGAGTTCAATTCTCAGCAACCACATGGTGGCTCACAATCACCTGTAATGAGATCTGGTGCCCTTTTCTGGCCTGCAGGGACACATGCAGGCAGAATACTGTGTACACAATAAACAAATACATCTTTAAAAAAAAAAGAGGCCATCAATTTGAATTTGAAAAAGAGGAAGGAGAGGAATATAGAAGGGTTTGGAGGGAGGAAAGGTAATGGGAAAATTATGTAATCATATTATAATTTCAAAAATTAAAGAAATAAATTTTTAAGTAAAATAAATGAAAGAGAACAAAATGTTGGACTAGTAGGAAATAGCGAGTGTGTCTGGTTAGACTTTGGAGGTCAAAACACCAAAATATATCATATGAAATTCTCAAAGCATCAATAAAAAATATCTTAAAATACTATTCTTTTAATATTCTTAATAGGAACAGTCTTCGATGTCATTGTACATAAAAAAGTACAGAAATTTTTCATTTGATGTGGGACAGATAGATCCACTGAATATTCTAAGAAAATAAATAACTATTATCTTTTTTTAAAGTTTTGGTTTTTATTTTAATTTTTGAAATATTTTCATAATTTTATATTAGAATTGTATCATTTACATCTCCCTTTTCTTCCCCAAAAGCTCCTGTATATCCCTCACTCTCTCAAATTGAAGGGCTCTTTTTCTTTAATGTTGTTATATGTGTATACATATATTCCTAAATATATGAATTTAACCTCCTCAGTCCATATAATGTTACTTATATGCATGTTTTCAGAGCTGACCATTTGGTATTGGATAAATAATCAGTATATACTTCTCTGGGGAAGACCATTTCTCCATCTTTCAGCATTCCTTAGTTGCCTGTAGGTTTGAGGACTCATGATCTCCCCCACCTCTCCACATTAGCATTTCTTTTGAGTCATCCATGTTCAGGTATGTTTAAGCAGCCATATTGGTGAGATGTCATGGGTGCAGCTTTTGACACTTTTAGAAAACTCACTGTCACAACAAACTTTCTGTTCCTCTGGCTCTTAAAATCTTTCCTCCCTCTTTTCCGCTGTGATCCCTGAGACTTAGGAGTAAGAGTCATGTTGCAGATGTACCAGTTAGGGCTCCGCTCCACAACTCTGAATTTTGATCTGGTATAGTTTTCTCTTATGGTCTCCTACTGTTGTTGTAAAGAGAAGTTTCCTTGATGAGGAATGAAAACTACACATATCTGTGGGTGTAAAAGTACATATTTAGAATGTAGTTAGGGATTATGCTGGTTTAGAAAGGTTATGGTTGGAAGTTCTCCTCCATGACCCATGGCTTTACTAGTCCTGGTTAGTTGGCTAAGTTTCCAGTACCTGAAATGAGTTCCTGCCTGTTGAATGGGTCTTAAGTCCAAGTAGAGAACTGTTATTTTCCACCAAGGTATTCATGTCACTACTGCATCCTTAGAGTTATAGTGCTATGCTGGTCATTGTTATGGTTGATAAACACATTAGAAGCACCATAGTGGTTACTTCCATCCTTAGGAAATTTACCCAGTACCTTCCAGTATGATTAAAGTTTTTCCTGAGGGAAGAGGATTTTTTGGGGGGATAGCTTTTCATGTATCCCAGGTGTGCCTCAAACTTGCTATGTAGATGGGGATGATCTTGAACTCCTGGTCCTCCTGCTTTCACATCTCAAGTGATGGGATTGCAGATGTGCAGTACCATATCAAGTTTTATGAGATGATGAGGATTGAACTGAGGGTGTACACATGCTGGGAAACCACTTACCTTACTGAGGTTTACCTTAGCCAGGATAATTTTTATGTTATTGATGATGCTACAATTTAGATTGTCCATACCTTTGAAAACATTTAAAATAAAATAAAAGAGACAAAGTCAGAATAACCAAGAATGCACACAGATATCCAGGCCTCTTCAAATTTCAACCATCAATTTACTCAAAATGGTACTTTTATTAAATATAATCTTATCTGGAAAATCTTGTAATATGGTAATTAGAACCATGTTAGCTTGCCCTGTATAAAGAATAAACTAGAATAAAAGGAAAAATACAACTTTTACACAAAAATACAAACATATAGCCAAGTTATATAAGCAAACATAAAACAAGAAGTAATTCATTAACAGACTGATCACATATGATATTTGTTTTTATCACTTGGTTGGTTTGTTGGTTGGTGTCTTATTTAGTGTTACTATTGCTGGGATTAAAACACCATAACCAAAGCAACTTGGGGAGGAAAGAGTTTATTCACTTACACTTCCACATCACTGTTCATCACTGAAAGAAGTTAGGACAGGAGCTTAAACAGGGCAGGAACCTTGAGGCAGGAGCTGATGCAGAAGCCACTGAGGGATGGTGCTTATTAGCTTTCCCCTCATGGTTTCCTCAGCCTGTTTTCTTATAGAACCCAGGATCACCATGTCAGGGATGGCACCACTCACAATGAGCTAGGCACTTCCCCATCAAACACTAAGAAAAGGCCTTACAGCCAGATACTATGGAAACATTTCTTCAATTGAAGTACCTCCTTTCAGATAACTCTAGCTTGTGAAAGGATGGCATAAAACTAGTCATCACAGTTACTGTTGTTTAGATTTCTTCTCTAAGTTATTCATAAATTCCAGAAGTTCTGCAAAATTATCACCATTTTGTGACATGGCCAGCATGACAGAGTCCAGAGATAGGGTGCAGAGATACAAAGAGAATTGAATGACTCAGCACTCAATGTTATGGTATGATGCTAGTACTTTTTCTTAATTCTTTTCTTTCTTTATTAAGAAATTTTTTATTCATTTTGCATACCAACCACAGATAATCCTCTCATCCCTCCTCTTGCTTCCCGCCCCCTTCCCCCCAATCCACCCCCTCTTCCCTCCTCTGAAAAGGTAAGGCCTCCCAAGGGGAGTCAGCAAAGCCTGGTACATTCAGTTGAGCCATACCAAGCCCCTCCCCTGCCTTCATCCAGTAACTGATGGAAGCAGATGCAGAGATCCACAGCCAAGAACCAGGCTGAGCTTCAGGAGTCCAATCGAAAAGAGGGGAGAGGAATTCTATGAGCAAGGGGTATCAAGATCATGATGGGGAAATGTACAGAGACAACCAAACCAAAATATGGGAACTCACGAACTTTAGACCAACAGCTGTAAAGCCTGCATGAGACGGGACTAGGCCTTCTGCATACGGGAGACAGTTGTGTAGCTTGGTCTATTTAAAGGACCCCTGACAATAGGATCAAGATCTATCCCTGGTGCATGAGCTGGCTTTTTAGAGCCCATGATGCTAGTACTTTATGTTGCTAATAAGAGTATGTTTGGTAATTTTTTTAAAAAAATCATTTCGAATCACAGGTACAGGTTCCTTTATATGTTTTTATTGAAATATAATTACAGAACTTCCTTCCTTTCCTGCCTCTAGAACCTCCCAGCTACCTTCCCTCAACCTCGTCCCATGCCCCTCGCTCTCTAGTTGATTGTCTCTCTTTCTTTGTCTATGTTTGTTGGGTGTATGTGCATATTCACAGACACACAAATACATGCTCTAATTTATATACATTTGAAAATTGTTTTTGTCCTGTTGAGTCTTTTTTTGTTGTTTGTATCTATATGGTTTCAAGGCTGACCAATATGCACTGGGCAAACAACAATGGAGTTCAACCCTAAGAGAGGCTAATTCTCCTTCTACCAGAAGTTGTTAATTGCCTGTAGTTCTTTGTCTAGGTATGTTGTAGATGTAATTCTGAATGGTTTTATTAAATAAGAAACACAGAGCCAAATGCAGAGTTAAAAGCCCAGAGATCAGAGAGCAGTAGCCAAAAGCTGAGACCACCTTCTTACCACCCACTCCCGCTGCCTTCGTTCTCCTGAGAAAGAGACCTACTTCCTGTGTGTCTGTCTTTTTATTGACTTTCTGTTCTGCCTTCTCATTGGTTGTAAACCCAGCCACATGACCTCCTCGTCACTGCCTGTCTATACAGACCTCCAGGTCTCTATGGTTGGTATTGAGATTATTAAAGGCATGTGTCTCCATGCTGCTGTATCCTTGAACACACAGAGATCTGCCTGTCATGTGATTGGGATTAAGGGCATGTGCTACCACTGCCAGACTTCTGCTAAATGGCTTGCTATTAGATCTGACCCCCAGGCAACTTTATTTATTGACATACAAATAAAATCACATTTCAGCACAAATAAAATATCACCATAGTATGTGATCCTGCAAAAATTTCTCCTTCCATGTTAATTGTAGACAAATTTCTAAATGGTCTTATTAAATAAAAAACATGGAGCCAAATATAGGGGTGAAAGCCTTAAAGAAAAATCAGGGAAATAGGGAAAGCCACATCTAACATTACCTCACCAACTTGGCAGCTTCCAAATGTGAGTTACTTCCTGTCTGCCCACGCCTTTATTGCCTTGCTGTTCTGCCCTTTCATTGGCTCCCTCCCAGGTACCTCACTTCCTCTTCCTACACAACTCTGTCACTTTCTGTCTGTCTGTACAGACCTCCAAGCCTCTATGGTTGGTACTGAGATTAAAGGCGTGTGTCACCACATTTGGCTCTGTTCCCTAGTGTGGCCTTGAACACACAGAGATCCTGCCTACTAAATTATAGGATTAAGGGTGTGTACTACTGCTGCCTGACTTCTTTGTTTACTTAAAATGGCTTGTTATTTCCTCTGATCTCCAGGCAAACTTTATTTATTAAAGCACAAATAAAATATCACCACAGATAATATGTCCATTTATACATCTATTGCTTATATCTTGTTTATACAGCCATTTCTATGGAAGATCTTCACAAAAATTTCTCATATTCTGGTATTTCTGGTGTTCTCTAGCCGTAAATGTGCAAGCTGTGATATAGATATATCCACTGGGGCTGAGCTCTCTACAAACTCTTGATGTCTTCATTGTGTCCAGTTGTGGTTTTCTATGATGGTCTTCATTTGCTGTAAAGTACGAGCTTCTTTGATGGTGGGTGGTAACTACACTTATATCAGAGGATTTCAAGCTAGCAATTACAGAGGAGAGAATATGTGTTGTTTATCTTTCTGGGTCTGTGTTAGCTCACTAACTATAATCTTTCCAAGGTCCATTCATTTACCTTCAATTTCCATGATTTCATTTTATTACAGCTGAATAGTATTCACCACTATGTGTATGTAACACATTTTCACTATGATTTCATCTATTGTAGAATGTTCAGGTTTTTTTTAAACCCAGATATTGTGACTAGGGTAGCTATGAATAAAACTGAGCAAGTATTTGTCCTTCAAGATGCCATAGAATCACGATGCCTTTGTAATATGCTTAAATAATCAAGATGCCTTTGCTTATGCTTAAAGAGAGATCAAAATCAACTTTAAAATGAATTTGGAATCAGAAAAGAGTATTTATCTTTCAGTTACAAGCATTGATTCTACCCTCCCCCTTCCTCTCCATCCTAGAAAACAACCAGCCATACCAAGGTTAAAACTCTGTGTACTAAGATCTTTTATCTAGTATTATATGTGCTGTTCTCCACAAAAGACTTTTTATACCTCTTTACTAAGTAAAAATGCCCTACTTTAACTCAGCAGTGTCTAGAACTAAACTTAAAGAGATAATGGTTATCTGTATTAGAACTATATTTCTGTCTTAAATTTCTATTGTTGGTTTTATTATTTTATAAATGTTGGTTTATCAAATATTAATTGGGCAGACTTTCATGCACATGCTTTTCCTAGAGTAACCACTGTGAATTGAGAACTATGTATAGCTCATTTCATTCAGTGCAAGTTTCTAGAAACAGCAACCAGTTCCATTTGAACAAAAATACTAAAAAAAAAAAAAAAAAAAAAAAACACTTAGCCCTAGGTACATGAAGACCAATATGAGAAGCCCATACTGAAGATTATGGTTTTGATCCAAATATTTGCATACTGTAGTTTCAAAGACTATGTATGAATGTACATATCAGGTACCATAAGCTGGCCAAACCAAATGGGTTACCATAGTACAACACTTAAGACCAAAGTGAGATCTTTACATAGTGCTTAGTATTGTGAATATATTACATCACATCAAATGAGTAATAAACAACAATCAAGTAGGTTTCTATTAAATATTTTTCTTTGTTTCTCCTGCATGAAGTGTTGCCAGCTTGTTCAAATTTCAGTAGTTGTTCTCAGAAAATAATCAGAGTCGTGTTCTAGAATAAGGCAGGGAGAATAAGCGAAACAAACCACTCTGAATCTGCTTGGTTTTAATGCTGAAGATGACAGGGTTCATAAAAGGGGGGAAAAGAAAGCAGATATAGCTCATTGTGATGTGTACCACATGAGGAATATTCTTTCCAAACCTGTGAATAAATGTCAGGCCAACCACAGTCACATAGAAGACCAGGATGCAACAGATATGGGAGACACACGTGTTGAGGGCCTTAGCCCGCTCATCTGTAGAGGCAATGCCCATGACAGTCTTAAGAATCAAAATGTAGGAGAAACAAATAATCAGAAAATCCAAAAGTCCCATACCAAATACCACCACAACTGGATAGAGACGATTGAATGTGATGTCGGCACAGGCTAACTTGATGACATCTTGGTGTAGACAGAAAGCATGAGAGAGTACATGGGATCGACAATAGGGAAACCAATGCAGGCGAATGATTATTGGCATGATTGATAGACCAGCCCTTGTCAATACACCTATGCCAATCTGTATTACTCTAGTATCTGTAAGGATGGTGGTATATCTTAATGGGTTGCAAATGGCAACGAAACGGTCATAAGCCATGGCAAGCAAGACCCCTGACTCTACAATAGAGAGAGTGTGGATAAAGTAGGCCTGAGAGAAGCAGGCTCCATGACCAATCTCCCTGTGATTAAACCACAGTACACTCAGCACTGTGGGCATTGTGGTCAATGTTACTCCAAGGTCTGTGGCTGCCAGCATACATAAGAAATAGTACATGGGCTCATGGAGGTTGTGGTCATCTTTAATGAGAAAAAGAAGGGTGGCATTGCCAATCAGTATGGAGATATAGGCCACCAGCATTGGGAGAGAGATCAGGTGATGAAATTTCTCCAGACCTGGGAAGCCAGTGAGCAGGAATGGGCAGGTGGAGACATTGAGCCAAATTGCAGGCATTGCAGAGGAAAATTTCCACATTATTTGATAAAAATCAGTTCTTTGGGGTTTTCTCTTTGAAGATGTTACCAGCTATGTGGATGTTCAAGGTCCTGCTTTCCAACAACAGTGGTAATTCAATCATTCCTGGGAGCCTTCTAGGTATGAGAAAACAGTATGTAAAGAACAACTCTGTACACTGTTCAGAGTTCACTATAAGACTGCTGGAGTGTATGCTAGAGATAAGCTATATATGAAGAGTACATCTTGTATAAAGTCTTTGTTAATCCTATACTCCAAACAAAATGAAGGAAGCAAACACTATAACTGAGTAGTGTTCTGACAAGGTTGGTGCTTACACAGTATTTTTCATGACATTCTTCATCTTGCCTGTGGGTATTGAGAATTGACCTAAACATTTCCCAGAACAATTGAGACCTAGAAAGTCAGAAAGCATCTAAGCATTGTTTGAAAATCAACTATGGATATCTCAGTCCAGAATAGTATAAGCATATAAACAAATACCTAAAAAAAAAACAGTTAAATATAGGAATTGAAGTATTCATTGTATCTATAAGGATTATCCAATTGATAATATTATAGAGATTGGAAGAGGCTTTAAAATGACATAAAACTGACCTTTATGCATGTGTCTCCAAAACTAATAAACCTTTCTTTTTGAGCAGTGTAATGCTCTAGCTCCTGGTAAACTCTCAAAAATTCAGAATTTCATTATATATTTAATAATATATATTTCATTATATATATTCATGTTTCATAATTTCATAATACATATGCAATAAAAAGAGACTATGATAATTGCTTGAAAGCACTATTTGGTAATGCCAGATATATGACTGTGACATATCACCTATTTAGAGAAACAAAAATAAAAATTGATTAGACACACTCATATGGATTTTTTATCATTTGAAATTCATACATGTATATTGATAATGATTTAAAGGCTCTGGAGTCAGATGTGATTTAATTATACCAAAAAAGGTTTGGGACTCAGACTTCTAAGGTACCATTGGATATAAGCAGTCATGTTCTAGCATCATCCAGAGAAACTATGGCCATATTCTTTTATGTTTGGTGTGGACTATTCATCTCATGTGCCGTATAAGCTATATTTTAGTGTACTTTTAGACATTACTCACATGACCCACTTTCGTATTGAAAATGTATCTCCAAGATCACAGGACTTCACTCTTCAAGATTTGGTTGCCATTACACTACTGTTGTTTTCTAACAGTACTGAAACATGGGGAGCCTCTTAAGGTTTGCAGCTGTCATTTATAAAAAGGTGCTAATGATTTCTGTCTTCATCTTGCTTTTAACACTAAGTATAAGAATGAATTAAGAGAATGCCTTCCTCACTTTGAAGCTTCATTATTACAAAAATTACAGTTGACACATATCTGTATTATTCACTCTGAGATTTGTCAAGTGATCATATTTTCTTATGAAACCCATAGGAAAAAGAATAAGACAATACAGGGAAGTTTTTCTTTAAGCAAACATACTACACTGTACTTAGTTGAGCAGCAGATGTTATCCTGGGCAAGGAGAGAGAAAGTTGAGGAGTGGTGAGTGAGAAATTCTGATCCTGGGACTGGGAGAAGCAGGGGAAAGCAACCTTTTTCAACATGTGAGAAAAGTAGAGACAGATAATTTTAGAGAAGAAAATCACAGGCTTAGAAAAATGGAGGTCAGAAAAATCAAAAGTTTATACAGGAAGGCAAAAGGAAAGAGAAACACACAATTCATCTCATTGACCTTCTGGTTTGTTCTCACACTCTGGTTTGCATTTACCTTTAGTATTGTTTTTGGTATTGGAATTATTATTAACATTACTATTAATAATAATAATAATTGATAATTTAATATATGTACCTAATGAAATATACATTCCTCATTATCCTCAGTAACTTTCCCTATGCCCTGACCAAAAGCTCCCTGCCCTAACTTGATGCCTTCTTCTTTATATATACATTGGCATAAGTTACTCCTAAAGAAGCTAGGCTGCAGAGGTGTAGGAGAGGTTTTAGGACCCATGATCATCACCCATAGGTTCTTGGCTGGCAATACTGTTGTTTTTCTCTTTTTGAAGAGTCAGATGCCTGTTTCCCGTTTTGCCCTGCCCTGGTGCCTGTAAAACCTCAAAGAGAAAATTACATAGCCTCACTAACCTGAGATCTTGACCTTGTCTGTTCTTCAATGACATTGTCAGGAGCTTCAGATATTCAGCTTTGAGAAGAATTTGGTCATAACACATTTTTTCAGACATGCACAAAAGCCTGGCTAGTAGGAGCATTTATCTCCAAAGCGTCTCCTCGGGGATCAGTTGTAATTTAGGTTGCTCATTGCCCCTCCTTCTTTGTTGCTTTTCCTTTCTTCCTATCTGTCTGTCTCCTTTCATGCTCCCTCCCTTTTGTGTACCCTGAACCTTGGGATTATGGTATCTTTATCATCAGTCTCCATGTCTTTTGTTTATATTCTAGCTTTCACTTGAGCCTGTTGACAAGATGGCAATTTAACTCTATTAACATATGGAAACCTAAACACACTGGTTAGGAATCTAGACTGCAACCAAGTTTTGGGAAATATATATTTTCTACTGTCTTTAAGAAATCTCAGTCCTCCACCTAAAAGAGGGTATATGTGTAAACTAGAGAACAAGGGAATAGTTTTGTTGAAGTAAGAGTCCCCAGGTAATAATACCCTATCCAGATATTGTGTTATTGTTGTTATTCAACCAAGCTTACACTTTCACTGATGGCTATTCAATCATTGTAATGTTTTCCTGTTACAGGTTGAGTTCTTCAAAAACAAATGCTAATGGCACGGTTTGCAGCAAAAAGCTTATTATAGGAAAAATATCTAGTAAAACGAAAATGTGTAGAATTGATAAGAAGAAATATTACAGAGGCATAGGTTGAATGGCCAGGCCTTTAAAACTCCTCCTCAATTAGGCAGCAGATGAGATCTTCTGGCATCAGGAGTGCATAATATTGAGAGCACAATGGCTCTCTGCAGCTTAGTAGCATCCAGTATGGATGAAGAGGTGGAGACTGGATGATGCTGATCCCTGATAAGAGAGCCCACAGAGGTGTGTGTGTGTGTGTGTGTGTGTGTGTGTGTGTGTGTGTGTGTGTGTGTGTATAAATTTATTAAGGGTGTAATGGGGATACAGACTCACTAATACAAAGCAAGGTAGACTTGTTGCTGATCTGCTGCTGATCCAGCTTCTGTTCTCCTCAAGGCAGATGGTGACTAACTGCAAGCTGCTTTCCACAGCCTGACTGGGTCTCCTCACCCTAAGAGAAATCGCGATCCCCTCTATCTCTCCTCTTAAGCGGTCACCTACTCAGACAAGAAGCCATGCCCCAATGCTTGTACCCCAAAGCTATTGGCAGAATGAATTCCCACAACAGATCCCACTGCCAAGACTGTGCAGGAAGTCTTTCCTTGAAAAGAAATCTGGACAGTATATTCTGATATCATCAGTAGCATCCTGTTGATATCCTACACATCTGAGAATTGTGTATCACACCAGAATCCCAACATTTAAGGGGTAGAGGAGGAGGATCACAAGTTTAGGAACAATTTGGAATATGCAGCCAAGGCTTGACTATCCAGCAATGAGCTACATAGAGGGATTGGAGAGATGGCTCAGCAGTTAAGAATGCCTACTGTTCTTCCATAGTCCTCAGTTTCAGTTCCCAGCATCCATGTAGTATTTATAAACTGTCTGTAACTCCAGATCCTAGATGATTTATATTCACATCCCCAACCTAACTTAAGTCCCTGCCTTTCACAAATCAATCAACAATTATAATGTACCCAATAATATGTGGATGGTTCTGTTGCTGGAAAATTTCTCTCGCGCTCCCAAGTCCCACCAGCTCCCAAGTCCCACCAGTCCCAGAAACCACTTACAAAATAAACACACAGACGCTTACATTATTTAAACTGCTTGGCCATTAGCTTAGGCCTATCATTGTCTAGCTCTTACTCTTATATTTAGCCCATTTCTATTAATCTCTACTTTGCCACGTGGCTCGTGGCTTACCGGTACTTTACATCTTCCTTCTCCTCGCCGCGGCTCCAGCCCGTCTCTCTATCCTTCCTTCCTCCTCAATTTTCCTCTCTGTTAGTCCTGCCTATACTTCCTGTCTGGCTATTGGCCAATCAGTGTTTATTGACATATAGCGATATCCACAGCATGGTTCACTGGTTCCCTCCAATTGGATGTCACAGGAACATATGCTTGAGTCTGTATTAAACAAGTGATCAACATGTGTTTCAAACTCAAAAGCATTAACTGACCTTTCAATTCAAAGACCAATTTAAAAAAATAATACTACAAACAAAAAGAAAAAATTCATATTTAAATTTAGAGTCTAGTATTAAAAAAGTCACTTCCTACTGTGGAATTTATTGTATCATAATATTGTATGAGAAAATAATGGTATATTAAATAATATTTTCAGTTAGTAAGAAACTTGAAAATATACACTTATATCAATATATAATTTAAAATTGCTATTGCATAGCAGCAACACATC
>CABHPR010145474.1:2727-31927 GCA_902168415.1 Peromyscus melanophrys
GTGTGTGTGTGTGTGTGTGTGTGTGTGTGTGTGTGTGTGTGTGTGTGTGTGTGTGTGTTAGGTAGAACAGGGTATTGTGGGAATGCTTTCTTTCTTACTGATGTCATATCTCCATCCAAGGTTGCCAGGGTCCCCCCATGTGCAGCAGTCACTTAGGGATATAGGCTGGTCCGACATGGTCTCATCTACAACAACAATAAGATACTTTAGTCTGAGGGGTCACATGTCACTGCCTCTCAGCTGCCTATTGGCTAGACTTGTTACATGTCCCTACAGAGCATGATATCAGACCTCTCTATGGTCACAGAAGGAGGAGAAAAATCAAGATATTACATTTGGTATCTTCACTTTAATGATGTTCCTCCCATCCAGGAGAGACTGACCTGTAGGTTGATGGCACAAACCAGTGACAGGGCCCAAGGACAGCAGCTTGGTCATTGCAGCTTTCACCCTGCACTGTAAACAGAAGCCCAGGCCCTCTAGAGGAACATGTCTGTGGTTGTAAAGTGTGTCAACTGCCAAATGTTCCCTGAATTAAATGGTCAGGGTTTTAGAAGTCCTATTACTTCAAGTCTGTGGGGCCAAGACCTTACCTGTCATGCTCTGTGGATTGTAAAAGATCATCCATCTACCATACAGGAGCCTGTCGTCACCCCCACCCCCCTCCAGCCCCTGTGCACGTACTAGTGATCCATTGATGGGTGTTGAATGCCCTATAAGTTGCATATCCCCTGGTGCCTGGTAGCTGCTCTGTCTTGCTGTTTGTGATTCAGAAATTCTATTTATTTGTATCAAGGACAGTTGACACTTTAATCACCGATAAGCTGCCATTTCCACAGCCTTCCATAAATTCCTTGTCAAAGAAGAGGTTGTTATTAGGACACTGTAATGAGAGGTAACCTGTGCCTAGACTTACAGCCCTGGGTTTGAAAGCCTGCCGTGGTAGTGTGTAGGGGTTACTGCAATGAGAGAAGCCTAGCCAAGCAGAAATCCCTGTGGTCTTCTTTCAAGGTGTGTGTGAATCAATTTACTTGCATTTTTAAATAAATATCTAGCACAAGCTCTTAATTTTCAATGAATAAAAACTCGAGTTTTGAAAGCAAATATTTTGGTAAGAAAATAAAGAAATGGATACTAACATACTCTAATTATAATTGTTAAACAGTGGACATCTCTCAATAAGCATTTATTCCATTCATTACTAATAATATAATACAAGGCCTTTCTTACAATGCAATCAGAACAATTTATTGAGAGCACTTTATGGAACATGTTGAAGCATGTGCTTAATAGTCCCCAGACCTTTTGATGTAGGTTCCATCTCCATCTTACTAAGCAGTCATTCCCTCCTTGGCAGATGAGTTAAATGACTAGCCAAGTCACAGAAGTCCTATGCTAAAGAACCCAGGTTCAAGTACAGAGCTGTGTGACAATCCAGACCATTTTCCCAGTGCACATGGAGGTTATTGAAAATGGGGTTATAAAGCTGGGAGATGGCTCAGTAAAGTGCTTGCCTTTGAGCATGAAGGCTTGAGTTGGATCCTTAGACCCCATGTGAAAAAACTAGATATGGTGATATATGCCTGTAACTCCAGTCCTGGGGAAGGGGCAGGAGGATCCCTATGGCTTGCTGGCTTGCCAGGCTAGCCAAATTGTTGAGCTCCAGGTTTAATGAGAGGCCTTTTCTCAAAAAAACAAATGAACAGAACACAAACAAAAAAACCAAGAAGGATTGAAGAAAGAGACATGACTTCAACCTCTGGCCTCCACATAAACATACACATGCATACATGTGCATCTATCACATGGACACATGTACAGAAATATGTACACACACACACACTAGATAGATAGATAGATAGATAGATAGATAGATAGATAGATAGATAGATAGATAGATAGATAGATGATAGACAGATGGACGGACAGACAATAGACAGACAGATAAAAGGATTATTCCCAGAAGACAGTAGGCTAACTGGGAATTCAGTTTTCATTGATGTCCAAAGGCAAAGTAGACCTATGAGTCTCTGGTGTGTTCTCATTTCCTGCAAAGGGCAGATCTCACTCCAGGATAGGTGGAGAGTGGTTTGAATAGGTAGTGACATTCTTCCCTGAGCAGCATGGTGTCATGGGTGGGTGGTGTTATAGGGACAGGTGTTTCCCAGAATGAGAAGTGTCTTTATTTAGTGCCAGCCCAGGTGTGGCTCCGGGCTATGGTCTTGGTCTTGAGTCCTTCTGAGGAAGCAGTCACCTGTGTGACCAGCATGACTTTCTGCCCAGAGAGGCTCTGGAGAGTGTCTCCTTGATTAAATATTTTTAAAAATTAAATTTGTAAACTACATTATGAAAAAAAACCCTTGCAAATCATGAGAACATCACATATTAAAATGTCCACAACCAAGGTGTGGTAATACAACTCAATGAACTTCTATATGGTTAGAATTGTCATTCAGACAGAAGCTCTGAAACTTCGCATTGAATTTTATACTTTCAGTATCGAATATATTTTATGCACGTATCCAACACCACACCAAAGAAATCCATGACAGCATTATAACATAGAAAGACAATTATCTTTCTATGCTCCTTCATCACTCATGTCCATTACCTGCATTCAGACTTTATCTTCTTATATTTAACTTTTCTTGACCTTTTTCTTCATGTTATACTGCATCCATGTGCACATTTGTTTAAGAGCCTCATATCCTTGATCCATTCTTGCACATGCTAAGCAATCTCACTGTCCTCATGTAGAGCAAGACTAGAGAGAACACAGTGATGCTGAGGCGTAGTTGTCAGTGGCCACTGACTGGCCTTGGGGGCCCTTTTCTCGACCAGGTACTGTATGACTCCACCAGGGCTACTGTAAAGAAGTAATAAAGGGGGGGGGGCTTAAGCTACATATGGTTATTATCCCAAAATCCCAGAGACTCAAGCCCAAGATCAACTTCTGGCAAATGTAACTTCTTCAATGTCTCTCTCCTGGCTGTCCAGATGATTGTGAGTTGCTTTGCATTCACATGGTCCTCTCTTTGCTGGTTGACACCCATCCCTATGTCTCTCTTGTCCTTGGTGTTGTATGAATATGCTGTGTGCATGTTTGTATGGGTATCCATGTGTTTGTGCACATGTGTACCTGTTAGTGTATGTCTGTGGAGGCCAGAGGTCCACCTCAAGCTTCAGTCACAGTCAGGAAGCAGAGAGAGACAAACGCTGATGCTCAGCTCGATTTCTCCTTTTTTTTCCCTAGGACCCCAGTGCATGGAATGTTGCTGCCCACATTCAGAGCAGGGCTATTCTAATCTAGAAACTCTCTCATGGACATGCCCAGAGGTCTGTCTCCAGTTTCTAAATCTGTCAAATTGACATCAATATTACTTATCATAGGCACAATCCCAGTGATGAGGTCCCTTGTCAGCATTTCCTAATTCTGCCCCCAAAACCTTCCTGAACCTTCCTGTTTGATACCATCACACTGGTGATTAGATTCCAACATAGAAGTTTGAGAACAGAGGTATGGGGCATACTTCCACATCACAATGCTTTGAGAGGTTGCAATGGCTTAAACTTCGCCTGCATTGGCAGTTGTCTTAAGAAACTTCAAGAACCCCTCAGATCATATTTCATCCAACTGTCCATAATTCATCCAACAATACATGATATTAATTCTAATGGCTAAAATAATCCAGGGATCCTAAAGAAGACAATGTGGATGGGGGAGACTCCAGATTTCCTGAGCTTGGAGATGATCACATATAGTGTATATGCCAGCCCAAAGGCATTCTGCCCTGAGATTTAGGGAGAAAATATTTCAAAGTAGAGTTAGTTAGTTAGTTAGTTAGTTAGTTAGTTAGTTAGTTAGTTAGCTAGTTTATTATTTGTTTGTTTGTTTATTTATTTGCAAACTCCTCAAGAGTACATCACTGCTTGATTGGACAAATCATAGTTTTACCTTTGATTTCCATCAACTTGACCATGACCTGTCAAGGAACCAATGGGCCAATTGACTACAAATGAGTTTGCCTTTCATGCCATGTTGTTCTGTCAGCTCGCAACAAAAATGATCCCAGGTCGTTCCAATTTATTTAATTAATTTCAGAGATGAAATTATTCTGCCCAGTAACTAGATTGCTAATGGCATTTATTGTAATGGTTCAGTTTGGGTTTGTTAGTTGGAAAATAAACGCCTTCATTTCAATATTTGCCTTTTGGCTGCAGCCCATAAGCTTGTCATATGCCATGACCTCATTACCACCACAGCTTAATTGTAAGTTAATGTGCACCTAGCTTTTTTTGTGAAGCAGGCTTCTGTCTTAACTGCCTGGTTTCCCTCCTCATTTAACCCCCTGAACTGATATTTCCAACAAATAGATTAGCCAGCATGACAGAATTCATACTTATGGGAACTTTGGTCATACAAATTCGAACTGATTTTTAAAAGTAAAAGTGAGGGAAAGAAATCTTGGCTCACTAGAGCACAACTGTGCTTTGAGATTTGTGGAGTTGCACAACATTTGTAGTTGGAAGGGGTAGCCTGGACTTGGGGCAGGGGTGGACAATGGACGCTCTACAGAATCAGAGGCAGAATCAAAATCTGCATGTGAATAGCTTCCCAGCCAGTCATGATCAGATTCATTTGTCACATCCTGGGTATATAAAGCTTATTTCAAAATAAATTCTGGGGAACGTTCGACCTGATTGAATCTGCTCTGAGCTCTGTTAATATATTTGTTCGAGTCACTTGCACTCAACAGCTTTTCAGACAGAATATCACTTTTCTGTATTATTCATGGTAATGTAATCCCCCCATTTAATCTCCTCATGGTTTCCCATTAAGTCATGATGCTCGCTTCAGAGAAACTGAATCAGTTTCAGATTAACAGATGGACTGTTACTCATGCTATCTGGAATAGTGTGTCTACTTTTTGCCCATCTCTTAAATCACTAACTTGGCAAGTAGCACGACACTTGGGCACTCCTGACCATTTGATCAAAGAGCCCTTGTTAGGAGATGAAGCCACTAATCTGCAAGGCAGCTAATGGGAATCATTTGTGACAAAAAGACTACATTTGTAGAATCACTGCATGTACGTTTTCACTGGCTTAATCCTGCATGTGGACACTCAGAGGCAAAAGGAGCATCTTAGGTGATCCACATCACGCAAACACCTATGACATGTATTGTGGAGTATGTGTCAGAGAGAACATGTGTGAGATAGACGGTCTTGAATGGATTTCTATCTGAGTAGGCAATGTTATGAAAGGCATAGTGGATCAGAAAAAATTAAGAAGAGATAAGAGGAAGAAAGAGAGGGGAAAGGTGAGAAAAGGCACAGGAGGAAGGGACAGAAAGAAAAAGGGAAGAGTGGTCTGCATCATTTATTCCACAAAAATGGGAAATTCTTTTTGTTTTTGTTTTGTTTTTTGAGACAGGGTTTCTCTGTGGTGTTTTGGTGCCTGTCCTGTATCTCGCTCTGTAGACCAGGCTGGCCTCGAACTCAAAGAGATCCACCTGTCTCTGCCTCCTGAGTGCTGGGATTAAAGGTGTGCACCACCACTGCCCGGCCATTGGGAAATTCTTATCTTCAAGACATATCACCCATAAATACTTGTGGTTGAAGAAAGCTGGCTGGTATAGGTTTAATCTGGATTTCAAATGAAAGTTTCAAGTCTTCTAAAAGTTCTTTGACTTTACCTTTTTTCTACTCTAAGCCCAAATTAATAATGCCTGGGTGTTGTTACCAAAACCCTCTTTTTGGACATTCCACTCTAATTGAGGAGTAGCAAAGCACATAAAGCATTTGGGAAGCACAGAAACCAAGCTTTGGGCTTGAACAGGATCCATTAATGCTCTCAGGGCTGGATGGTAAACGTTGGCCTTTGGGTCCCCTAAGGTGTCTGTCACTGCTAGGAAATCACAGTACGTAGTAAATGCAACCATAGATAATAATATAAGCTAATTGGCATGAGTGTGTGACAGTCAAGCTTTCTTGATAAAACAAGCAGTGAGATGGACTGGCCAGCAGGATGTGCTTTCCATTTAGACAGACCATCACCCTTTCCTCAAGGCAGCAATGGCAGGGGGGTGCTGCAAAGCTGGTTGGCAAGGGCCCTGTGTGTCCTCACAGAACCACTGTTCACCACTGTCTAGCCATCCTCGCCTTCCTCCTGTCACACTTCCTTTCTTGTGCATCGCCTCATCTCCCTACAGAAGGAAATGGAGTCATCTTAGCACAGAGGTACTTGCACATCATTGTTTATTGCAGCACCTATCTGTGGTGGCTAAGTTATAGAAATAACATGTGTCCATCAATAGAGGAATAGGTGACACATATGCATGATGGGGGTTCTTTCAGCCATAAAGACTGTCATTTGGAAGAAAATGAATGTAGCTGGAGATGATCATATTAAATTAATTGTCAATCTCAGGAAGACACATGTGACATGTTCTTCTCACTTAGAGATCCATAAAGTTCTCTATTTACAGATGGTAGGTAGTGAAACTGTCTAGGGAGATGAAGGGCATTAAAAAGGGGATGAAGAGTGTGTAAACCAGGTGAACGGAGTTATGCTCTGGGTATATTATATATTAATGCATGCACGAAAATGGCCTTATGTAACCCAGTTTAGTGCAATTAAAAAAAAAAAAACACAGTGGTAGAAAGGTCACCAATGGTGTCATCCAAAGATACAGTCACTCCTCGTGTGGACTCCAAAATTCATATGTAAATGTGATCTGCTGTTGAAGATGAACTTGTTTCACCTCTTCACCCCCTCCCCACAAGATTGTACTTGTAACATCCTTCTAATGAAGCCATCTTGCCCTGCACACTGTCATCTGACTCACGTGAAGCCATCTGTGTGCATGAGGGTTTATTTGGGATCCAGGGAAAGAGAAGACACATCTGCACCTTCCACAGAGTCTGAATCTTAATGCAGCGAAGCATCCACAGTGATTTTAAATGGGAACAGTGAAGCTCTATTTATAGCCTGATACAATTTTATAATCTCCCTCCATGTTGGATGGTTACTGTCAGTTATGTGAAAGAATGGCCCTCTGCTGACAATCCTGAGTAACAGAGTGTGATCAAAGAGCAGCGGAGAGGGCCTGGAAGTCTGCTAATCTTGGACTACTGGGTGGAAGGTCCTGCTCCCTGATTAGAAATGGCTGCTCAAGATGGCCCGTGTGCCTTTGTTTCTTTTATGCTATTGTGCTTGTGTGTGCCTGTGCATGTGTACGCAAGTGGAGGTCGGAGGACCACCTTGGTTCTTCCACAGATCTTCCTTGTTTTTTGAGGCAGAGTCTCTTACTGGGACATAGGATTGCTGATGTAATGAGGATGGCTGGCCAGTGAGCCAGAGAAATTCACCTCTTCCTCCCCAGCAGTGGAATTACAAGCCTGAGCCACCCCACCTGTCTTTTCAGTGGATATCTCAAGTCTCCATGAATGTGTAGCAAGCACTTTACTGACTAAGGCATCTCTCCCCCGGGTACAAGTGGAAGAGGATTTTTCCCTTGGTGCCATTACTTTGTCTCTCAGTAAGAAAGTAGGTTTTAAGTGAGTTTCTTCCATCCCTCCATTCATTCACGGATTCCTTATTTCTTCTTCTGTTTTTCTCTTTCCCTTCTTCTTATTTTAATAGGCCTTATTCTTTTGGTGTGGTGAAGCCATTAGGTCAGAGATGACTTATGCTAAAAGATAGTTTGTTCCATACTCAGTTTCACACATAGACCAAGGGAATCTGCAGGACACAAAAGCCACACAGGGAAATGCAGAAGGAAGCTGTGAGAAAGGGCTGTCACTGGTTTCCACAAGAAAGAGGGACAAGACAGAGCAGGCAGGCTTAGGATTGGCTGGTTTGGGTCATGTCATTGACCTCTGGGATACAGGGCTGTGTCCGGTTGTCTAGTACCTGGCCATGGGCTGGACAGGGAAGATGGACAGTAGGCTGACTGTGAGAGTCCAGCCTGAGAGCTGGATGGTTCCCTTGGTAAAAACCTGAGTGATTTATTTGCCGTGTCTAGAAACTGGCTGAGGTCCAATAAGGAAGGTAGACTTGGCCATGAGTTTAGGCCTAATCTCCATGCTTAGGGAGAGATGGGCTTCCCCCAATACAGAAAAGGGAAGCATGTGACCCACAAAACAAGCTCCAATCTGTCCTGTGGCAGAAAGTGCTTTCCTCTGGTTAAGGTAAATGTGGGAACAGAGAGCATGGGAGGAACAGATTGGGGGGGTGTGTGTGTGTGCAGAAACAGCAAAGGCCTTGAAGGCAACTTTGTGGCCCCGGCTAATGTTGTTGAGTGTGGCTGTACCTAAGGGTCTTTGTCTTGTTTCCTACTGCTGTGATAAAATACTGAGAAAAGTAACTTGGGTGGAAGGGGTCCGTGCTGGCTCACAGTTCAAGGGTAGAGTCCGCTATAACAATGAAGTGAAGGGGGCAGCATGAAGTGGCTGGTCACGTGACATCCACAGTTAGGAAGCATGCTTTGCTGCTCAGCCCCCTTCCTCCATTTATATGCTTCGGGATCCCAGTTAGGGAATGGCACTCATCCATAGTGGGCAGGCCTCCTGACTCAGTTAACACAATGAAGATCATACCCCGCAGATTCCCAGAGTCCTGTCCCTGAGATGATTTTAGAGTCTGTCAAATTAACAGCACTAACTGCCACAGGCCATGTGTGGAGAACTTCTGCCTATCCGAAATTGGAACACAGAAGTTCGGCAGCTTCAGTTTCTTCTTAGTTTAGCTTAACTTAGTTTGGTTTACAAAGCACATCCAGAGAAGTAGAGTCCAGTAACCTACTGGAGGGCTTTGAGGAGCCAGAACCTTTTTCCTGGGGATATCTGAGAGGCAGTGTTAGGAAGACAACGGATCTCAGTTTGAAACAAATACTTGGAGTCAGATATGAGTCAGCTGGGGGTAGCAAGCCTAACCTCACCTGCTCCTTTAGCGTCTTCTTGCTACACTACAGGAAAGCAATGGAGGTGTGTTACCAGAGGCATTGGCCGCAGTGGGGGTGGAGGACATGGTGGCCTGATGGGGAAAGAAGGTAAGGATTCTTGGGGTTCTCATTCCTGATGCCATAAACCTAGGAAGTTGAAATAGCTTTGATTGATGGATTCACTGCCATAATAATACATAGGTAGGGCTGGATATAAGCTAAGGGAATATATGTGCCCCTGTGTGCCTCGTATGTGCTCACTCCCACCCAGAATATACTCGTGTGCCCCTGTGATGAAGCCATTTCATCCTGCACACTGCTCTCTGATTTATGCAAAGCCATCTGTTTCCATGCAGGTTTTATCTGGGATCCAGGAAGGGAGACACACATGCACACCTGTCTTGGAACAAAACACCCCCAAGACAATCTTGTTTGGCTTTTAAAATCATAATGTCGAAAGAGACCACTGAGGTGACTGAAGCCAATCTGCACATGGTGCCCAGGGATCGGATTTCTACACCTTCTGTGGTTGTTAGTCACACTGGTGCGCTCCCAGAAGCCCTCGTGCTCACCTGCAGCCCCTGATTCTATACCGTGAGGCAGTGATTTCTGACGGATGGGGTGGGGAGAGTGGGGACACACTATGATAAACAGGGGAGCACCGTGGCTCTGGAGACCCCCACTCCTCTCATAGAAACTGCACTTCCTAGTGAAGCCCTAATTTTTGCTGAATAGGCATCTGTTCCCCCACAGAGCACTGATTGAGAAGAAAACTGCCCCACAAAGTGGTGTGGCCTAAAGATGGCCTGTGGCTCTCTTGCTCTTTAAGGTCCCTGGCAAAGTAGAGACATCGGCAGGGATGAGGGAGATTTAAAAGAGGAGTGTCTCTGGCCTTTCCATTTGCTTTTTCTCTCCTCCCCTCCCTCTTTTGTTTAAATGTTTTGTTTTAAATTGGGTTGGGACAAGGTCCTGCTATGTAGCCTTGGCCAGCTTCGAACTCTCCGCCCTCCTCCTGACTCGCCCTCCCCATGCTGGATTACAGGCATGTACTGCTCTGCCTAGCTCCTCCTTTCCCTTATTAAATAATTTTTAATTACAGGCATACTTAATGCTATGAATTGAAAAAGTCCCGTGGTTTTGTTGAATCTCCGTGGAGACATGAATAGTTCTAAAATTAAATGTGCTCTTCTATGCTGTCTGGGGGAAAAAGGCATTTTTCAGCCAAACCATAAGAAAGGAAAGGTAATCTCTTACATTTGCTTGCCCCATGTCTCAACACATTTTTCTTTAGAATTATACACTGGCACAGTTGTTGTTGAATAGTAGGAAGATGGTGGTGGGAATATGTGAAAGCAGATATCTGGACCTATGACTAGGAAAATGACCCCCTCTCCTTGCACCTGTTTATTCACCTGAATAATGGGGCCAGAAGCACTGCCTGCACTTCCGGAGTGCCTTGTGTATTCATGAAGATAATGTAGACGTAGGCCTTTTACATACTTCCCACCACATTAATGCCATTTGTTTTTATTATCAGTATTATTATCATTGCAGTTGCCCCAAAGGGGGCAAAGTTCACTCCTTGGACTAAGAGTGAAACCCCCTATAATTCTAGAGTGCTTACATCTGGGGCAGTTGTACAAGGAACTCAAGAGTTGCCTCTGGTTTTTTGGTTCAACAGTGGAGGCCACAGGAGACCTCTTCTGAGAGATGCCAAGGAGAAAAATGGAGATGCCAGCTTCCACAAATGTTATCCCTGTCCCTGCAGAATCATGACGTCTCTGATTTCTCCAGTGTTGACTGCAGGATATTTATTATTCAGTGATAATAATAAATCGCTGCTTATAAAATCCAGGGAATCGAGTGTCGCGGAGGGGAGGAAGGGGAGAGCTGCGAGAGTCAGAGGTCCAGCCAGGCCCGGGCTATTAATCATCGCCCTCCATTATTTCTCGAAGATTCATTCATTGTTCCATAGGTACCTAGAGGGTCAATTAGAGACCACAGACAGGCTTTTTCAAAGACACAGGAGGGTCAATTAGGCCCTCCTTATAATTTTCTGCTTTACCAGCAAATGCCAGCCTATTGCGCATCAGATGCAGGGAGCTTGGAAATAAACAGGGTACTTTCCCTCCTCCTTTGAAGAGAAAGAAGAATCCAACCAGGAGAAATGGAGGAGGGCAATGACCAGTTACACATGGCTCACAGGCAGTCAGGCCGTGGGTTAGAGAAGCCAAAGGGATTTTATGACCAACTCAGGCTTGTGAGGAACAAAGTTCTTGTGGGGTCAGAGCCCCAGGAATGGTCAGGGACTTTCCATGATAGAATGCTCTGATCTCTTATTAGAGGTGGTTCATTTATCTCAGGTGCCATCTTAACTGTGCAGTCAGGAGAGTACAATTAGAAGGTATACACAAATAGTATAAATAGTACCTGAATCAATTGTGATTTGAATCCAGAGAGTCTGGCCTGACCTGGGGTGAGTCTCTGTACCCACCATAGCTACTGTTGGTGTTTAGAAAGAATTTGGCCAATGTCATATACATATTATTGTGCACTATTTTCTTATGGTTTCTCCTGAGGTTGACAGCACCGATTACAATAAAATAAAAGACAGAAATTGTTCCTAGTTAGGAATAGAGGATGGGATAGGGCTGTATCTCCAGGGTAGAGCACTTGGCTAGCTTGTATGACACACTGGGCTCAACCTCCAGTACAGACAGAAAGGTAGGGAGATCATGGAAGAGAGAACATCAAGGCCAGTGCCCCATCTACTCTTTTCCCAAGTAGAAGGTTAGACTTTGACTCTGCCCATTCCTAAACATCCAGTCTTGTTAACAGAATGAAGGAGCTGTTGACAGTGACATCATCACCATCATCATCGTCATCACCATCATCACCATCATCACCATCACCACCACCACCACCACCATCACATTTTTGCTTCTAGACCCTCTTCTTTCAATGCTCCTTCACATAGATCTGGAACCCAAACAGAAATACTCCTTTGTTTTTGTTTTTTTTTGTTTTGTTTTTCTGAGACAGGCTTTCTCCATGTAGTTTTGGTGCCTTTCCTGGATCTCTCTCTGTAGACCAGGCTGGCCTCGAACTCACAGAGATCCGCCTGGCTCTGCCTCCCGAGTGCTGGGATTAAAGGCGTGCGCCACCGCCGCCCGGCTCCACAAATACTCATAAGTTCTTACATATGAACTACTAATGGCAGTTTTAGTGATCCCCACCTCATGCCCCCGCTTTCCAGAGTATCAGTGTTGCTTCTTGTTTCTCTGATTTCAAACCAGTTGCCACCTATTTGAGTACTTGCTCTACACAACACTGTTGTAGATGATGGAGATCCAACCCTAAATAAGGGATGTGAAACTCAGTGATGAGCATTCTGGAATGTGGGAGTCCTTCGGGGGCTGAGCCTGTTACACTTGGAGTCATTGATCAGGAACGAATCTCCAAGAAAGGAATCGACTGAAGCTGAAGGGCATGACCTGGTGTCAAGTGGACCCTTGGCCGAAACACTTCCAGACTGTCCCTTTTTTTGTTCATTGTCCCCAGAAAGAGACACACATGTATTTCTCTAGGATGGTGATTTGGAGAAGGCTGAGCACACAGTAGGCCCACCATAAGTGCTTGCTGACTCAGTGAGTAAATATGGACTGTGAATCTGTATGACCACCATCCCAGACTCCAGAGATGTCTTCCTCTTGCAGCAGCTTTGGCCTAGGCTGCTGCCGTGGCCTCCCTTCCGATCTCTGGATAAGGGGCAAAATGAGGTTCCATGCCTTGGGCTCTCCACCTTCACCTCCAACTCCTATCCAAGATGGTTAAGATTTCTGGCTTGCAGAGGTCTTTTATTTGACCTACTGAAGAATCTTTTAAAATGTAGTGTTAGTGTGTGTGTGTGTGTGTGTGTGTGTGTGTGTGTGTGTGTGTGTGTGTGTGTGTGTAGTAGGGTGAGGGTATGCATGCTGCCATGAGTATGCCAAGGCCAGAGGACAGCTTGAAGGAACTCGTTCTTTTATTTTTACATGTTGGTTCCAGCGATGGAGCTCAGGTCATCAAGCCTACATGTGAAGTTCTTTATGACTGAACCATCTTGCCTGCCCAGATTTTTTTTTAAGTGAAGTAAATGAATTGCTAGGATTTTAAAACTTGGTAGACTTTATATCAAAATTAGGACTCCATTCTTCTCCTGAGGACACTTGATGTGATGTGGCTGACCTTTCAGTTTGGCACTAGTTGGTTGGGATCGAGCAGCAGCTGCCCCTGTCTAGCCAACCATGTGCCGTCTGGTTTTCTTCCCTCTTGATACAGTCTGTGTGGCCTTTTGGCAGTGGAATCTATAGAAACCCGTGGATAGTCCTACTCATGCTAAGCCATAATCACCTCTTCTAGCGTTCCTCCATGCCAACCTCCAATTCACTGAGCTGACCTCTGCCTTTATCACCTTTCTCTGGGCTCAACCTGAGTGAAGGACTAGGACTTTATATAGGTATCTGCACCATGGAATGTTCTGGAATGTTCTATCCCCAGCTAGCTGAAGTTCATCCAGTGACTTGCTGGACCTGAACCTCTTCTCTCCACCTTCTCAAGACTGAGTCAAGCCTGATATCCCTGCAAGGCCAGGAGTATTATATCTGTTAAGTAGGCTGCTGGCCATCACACATTGCTACCTACCCCCAGCTACAAGGTCATTCTGTTCATGGTCATATGCTGGGCATCCTGTGTGACAAGATATACAGTTGAGTCTGGCAGGAGCCCAGAATGGGAAAAGGAAGGTGGTGGTGAAGCTGAGACTAGAGATAGAGCAAAAGTCTCCAGGTGCCTCCAAAGTGCTAGCCATCCCAGATCCTCCCTTCCTGGGAAAGATCATCACCAGGAACGTTTAGGAATATTGTGACATCTGATATAATGAGGGGTGTGAACAATTTGGAGGCTTCCCTCTGTCTTCAGTGGAGGAGGATGGTACCAGGTAAGTTGTTGACCACAATGAGAGTATATGAGAACTGAGACCAGAGCCAAGGCCACATGTAGATGAGATATGACCATCAACAGAGGGGCAAGAGCAGTGCCTTCAGCTCTGGAAGGGGAAAGTAAGACTTGTGTAGACAGTGGGTGAATGGAAATGACTTTATCCACTTCTCCTTACTCCAAAGGATCCCTGCATCACCTTGGACCCAGAAACACTTGTCACACATATCAGGAAGCAAGAGCTCTGAGATCAGTACATTCAGCAAACATGTACTGGCATGATTTTTTTATATGCATATATTTTGTGTATTCCACATCGATTTCCTTTTCTTTCTTGAATCCCTCTCCTTAAGGGAAACCCATTTCTGGCATAAGCATCTTGATAGAGCGTTCTAACTAATAACTTTAATCATGTGACTGTGGAGCAGCAGTGGACAGGAAGATCGTCAGCCCATCCATCTCATAGTGATGAGACACGTGAACAGACACAAATCTACAAGTCTCACCTGCTTCTGCTCTCTTCCCTCAGTGTTTTACCTGCCTTACAGTCTGATACAGAAAGGCCAGGTCCTCAACTTCCTCCTGAGTTTGCATTTTTCTGTTTTCTCTGAAATAACTCAAGTCTTAGGAGTTTGCTATTACATGGCTTCAGAGAAACGAGTGACATAGGAAAGCTGTCATCTTTCTTTTTTCTTGGTAGAATTTGGTTATAGGAAGAAACCTACCCAGCCATTCTTTTTTCCCTCCTCCCTGCAGTTTGGCAGATTATATGAGGTGAGATGATATTTTTATGTAGAAATATCAATGGCAGAGCTTTTCTGTATGTGTTAACAAAGAATAAACCTTTTCTTGTAAAGCGGATTCCATTTGTCACCTAAATCCTCAATGCTGTTGGGATAGGAAGATGTCCCCACTTGGTTTTTGATTTTATGTAACACTTGGCATGAGATAGGAATTTCACTAGCTACTGGCCTGGATTTGTTGGCTAGAATATCACCATCGTAAATAATAACAGTGATAAGTATTGTTTTGAAACCAACCTTTTCTAATTAAAAAGAATGGAGCTGTGGCAATTGAGTTATTGGGTCAAGATTTTATACTCTGAAGATATGACGATTGTGAAAGCTAATAAAAATTAAAAAAAAAGAAGAGAGGTTTTCCTTGAAGCTGGGGTTCTTGCTTGCCTCTGTATTTGTGTGCATCACCATGTCACAAATCACCATGTCCACACTCACTACTGACTACAGTTCTGTGGGTCGGAAGTGGGCACCCACTGTGATTGTGTTATCTTCTCTGAGGCTCATAAGGACCATAGGGTGTCAGCGGGAGTTGCATTGCTTCCTGCAGACACTGGAGGGAAATCCACAGCCAAGTCCATTCAAGGTGTTGGCAGAACTTAGTTCCTTAAAGTTGCAAGACTGAGGCTTGAGGTTCCCCTTCCATCATCAGCTGGTTGCTGCCCTCTGCTAGTGGAGGCCACCCCCCCATATCCCTTGACACTCCAAGGACAGCTACTGGGACCCATAGATGAAGTCCCTTTAGTATATGATTCTATCTTGTGGCCTGAATCCCCCTGACTTTTCTCAACTCTGCTGTCTGAACAAAGATGTAAGGTCTTACATGATTTGGACAGTGTGTTTAGAGCTTTTGTTATCATCTGCAAAATCCATTTAGAGTAACACACTGACAAAGAAATGCCTGGGAGAAGCTGGGTGTCCTGGGACCATAGAGTTTCACCTGCAAAACTACATGTGTGTCTGTATCTGTGTGTGCATATGTGTGTGCAGGTGTGCAGGGGCATATGTGTGCATGTGTCTGTGAAGGCCAGGGGACAGCTTTTGTTGTCCTACCTCACCAGCCAACTGCCTTGAATTTTGAAGCAAGATCTCTTACTGGTACCTGGAGCTTACTGATTCAGTCTGGCTGCCAGCCATCCCCAGGGATGCTCTTGTCTCCACCATCCCAGTGCTGGAATTGCAGATGGGTACCACCCGGCCTGGCTTTTATACCTGAGTTCTGGGGACCTAACTCGGGCCCTCACAACTTTCCAGACAGACACTTTACTGACTAACATACCTCCTCGGCCCTGCCTTAGCTCTAAATAACAAAACAAAACCTAGTATTTTCAGAGGTGGAAAGTCTAATATAAAGGAAGGAGGCTCTTAAATTTTAAGACAATGTCCTGCAAGGGCACTTAGGCAGATCACACAATTGGAATCAGAGACCTGATAGTGGGCAGACCTTCTGTTGTGAGCCAGATATCTGATCCTATCTGAAAAGGTAGAGGACGGGGAGAAAGGTGGTTGTATGGCCATGAGCTTCAATTAGACACACAGCGAAGATGAAAATGGATAGTCTGTTTTATGGCTGAATCCCACACACTGTGTTCTCTGAAACTCAGTGTCCCAATTTGGAATAATAATACTGAGGATTGTTGGAACCATCGAGAAAGTGGATGTCACTTGTTAGCTCTGTTGTGGCAAAGCAAGGCATTCCATGGATGTGTTCCCATCTTCCTTTTCTGCTGTGCTGGTTAGGTGTGGAACAGTGTGAGGCAGGAGAAGGACTGGAGGCTGGAGAGGCTTGGAGTATGACCTCTACACTCCCACACCTGGCCCAGCACTCCTCTGAGATCTGGCTTCATCTCCAAACTGCACACAATTAACGTTTTAACTCCCAGTCCAGGCGATGACAGCGCTGTGAGGGCTGGCACATTCAGCACACACTAGTTCATTCACACCCGGGAATGGAGGTGAGTCCCCTTCGCTGTGTTCTGATGCAGGGCCAACCAGGCCTGGAGTGGGTGCGTGAGGCATCTAAAGTGCTTGAGAGGCTGAACTTGGAGACTCCTCCAGCCAGGTGTGTCCAGCCCATGGGATCCAGGGCTGCATATGACCAAGGAGAGCAATGAATACAGCCCAACAGGAAGCCCTAAACTTACTTAAAGCAGGTGATGATGGTTTTACAGTTTGTTTTGAAAGTTGATGGCACAGTTCTGGAGTGTAAACTTCACAGATGACAATGCCTTGTTGCAATGTCGAAAGGTCGGCCCAGGCATTCCATCTGTCCCCCCTCCCAGCAGGTGGCCCATGAGAGATGTATCATGCATTCCCATCATAGAGATCTGGTACCATGCATAGCTTTTGAACAGATGCCTAGATATGCTGAATCCCTGCATTTCTTTTAGTTCATCTAAGTCCACAGATCCTCTGCCAGTTCACCTTTAAGTGGATGAAAGGCATGAATGAGCTTCGAGTCATGACCATTGGCTCAGGGAAGACCATGTGGATGGAAGCTGACTTTTCAGCATCCTAACACAAGATCAGGAGCCTATCCTAGGTTCAAAGTCATCCTACTTAAAACCTCACAACATGAGAGTCCCAGGACAAGGAGCCGCAATTGGTTAATTACAGGAAGACAACCATACACAGTAACACAACTCCTCTTGCTTCTCACCCTACCACGTGCTGCCAAATCCTTCAGAGAAGGATTACAGATGTTTTCCACTCCCCCCCCCATTCCTCCCTCTATCTTTCTTTCTTTGCACCCTCTGCACTCCACACTTCAAGCTAAATATAATGTATCTGATTTCCCATCATACATACTAATCAGGTTTGAAAGTTGTCTTCTGGGGCTTTAAAAAGCTAGCCAAGAGCGGTGCGATTTCTCCAAAAGGATGTCTGCAATCAAGATGATTACATGGGAAAATAAATCATAATTTATATTGCTGAAAATGTCATTTGCAAAAAACACTTTGACAATGCCTGCCTCTTGGTCTGCTTCTCTGTGTGGGATAAATGCTGCCCTTCTGCAGCTCCCCTTTTTCCTTATTTATTTATTTCCTTTTAATGCTCTGAATACCATGGAAGTGATTGCCATTTCAGGAAGGCATGAGGTTATTGGGGAACACAACTGACAAGCTTGAAAGACCTAAAATGAACAATATGGATTCATAAGAGGGAGTGTAAAGATGCTGTGTATTCAGGATGCACACGTGCACATGCACCCATCTTCCTATCGAAAGAGAACGTCGAGGTAGACTCTAAGACCAAAAGGCTCTCATCTGCCCACATGCCTTTAGAATGAGGAAACTATACTATGTTATCTGAGAGAATTGGTTAATGATCAAATTTGTTAGTGCCCCTTGGTATTAAGAACTAGCTCAGTTTCACCCTGGCTCTCAAATATTAGGTACATGAGCACCTATAGTTAACACTAGAGGCCACCTGAAAATGGCCCCCAATTCTCACCTCTCTTCCTTGTAGGAATACCCTCGCACTGTTGAGTTAACACCTTTCCCTAAGCAGTGCTTGAGCCTTTAGCCCTCATAACACTGGCCCTGGCCGACCGAGCACAGGCATGATGCAGGCCGAAGTTTGAAAGGTGCTCTGAGGTGTGGGTAGCACACCTATACTTCCTGCACTCGGGAGAATGAAAAGTTCAGGGTCAACTGGGCTACATATGTAGCAAGACAGTGTTTTTGCCCCCACTTCTCCCTGCCTGCACCCCCCCAAAAAAAAGAATAAAGGAAGAAGGAGAAATGGCCACTTCTGTATTGGTGCTTGCCTACGTGCTCTGCTCGGAATCTGCCTGTAGCTTCCGATGTGAACCAGCCTACTAGGTACTGAGTGACAGCAACAACTAAGCCCTGAAAGTGGAATTGCCTGCCTGGAACCTGCTCTGCTCTCATTGCAGACCTGGTGGGATCAGAGGCTAAACATCGGTCACTGTTGTTTTACATTTTGGGGTAGTTTCTTGCACAGTGAAAGTTGGTAAGGGCACAGTTATGAACTGGACCTCTTGTAGCGCCCTGGGAAGCTGCCAGGGCATGTTGACATCCGTTGTCTTCCTCTATTGCTGTCCACCTTAGCTTTTGAGGTGGGGTCTCATCCTGAACACTGGAGCTCACTGATTGACCTAGACCGACGAGTCCAGGAGCGCCGGGGATCTTCTTGTCTTCATTTCTCCCGTGCTGAGAGTGCAGCTGCATGCTGCCACATCTGGCATTGATGCTGGTGCTGAGGATTTAAACATCAGTCCTTATTATGCACATGAAGCAAGCACCTTACCTGCAGAGCCATCCCCCCATCCAACAATATTAGACTATTTCAAGCATCAGATGATGCTTTGGTGTCAGAGCTCTTGGTTATTATGGATTTGTGGGGGTGGGGAAGGGAGCAGATAAGTGCTCTGAAGCAGGAGAGGGGAACACCCTGCCTGGCTGGGCTTCTCAGCCTTCCTTTCCTGCATCTCCCAGGATATGATCGCCAACGAACAGACAATAAAGGGGTGGGAGCTGTGGCACCAAAGTAGAGCCTATGTCTCCGGGTGGAGATGGGCAGTGACTGGGTACTAGCTGGATCAGGAAGGACCTGATTGCTCCCTGCTCATTATCTTTTTCATCTATCAGAGGAGGCAGGGCTGTGGTGGGTTTCCAGTTGGGGAATTGAGTGGAAGGGGTTTTGTCTCTGCAGCAGGGAGAGGGGACCAGGAGGAACAGCATAGATAGTGAACAGGATGGTAATTGAAAAGTGAGCAACTACCAGAGTTGTCACAGCAGAAATGCACACTTACCTTGGGCTTTCCATGGCCCAGGCTCTCAACTGAAGCAATACATTACCTCATGGTCCTGTGACAGATGAAGAAGACACCGAGCATCAGAGTGGGCTGCTGATTATCCTCGAGACCTGTGTGGATGAAGAGCCTGGTTGGAGTTCCCATCACCTCCTCATCCTCTGTAAAGGCTGAACTAGCCACGAGAGGTGTTCCTCTACTGCCAGGGAGAGGGGCCTGTTCTGTTCTGAGAGGTTCTGAGACTGTATCCCCCCATCACAGAAGGGTTTCTCTGACGAGAACTCTCCTAGGACAAAGAAGAATTAGCTGACCATTCACACCAGCTCTGGGAAGTTCTACCTGGCCCAAGCTAACTTGTTCTTGGGAAAAAGAGGTCTTTCAGGGTAGAACCTAGACCAGCCAAGCCTCCAGCAGGGCAGCCTCTTGAACAGTGTGGCCTGCCTGCCCTTCATATCATGTCAGATAAAACAGAAATGAACCAGTTGCCCTTGTTTCCCAGTGGCTTATCTGGGCATCCATGAAGTTGATTCATCATTGCATTTAATGGGAAAGGAAGTGTCACATTTAATCCTAGGTCCCGCAGAGCTACTATGGGAAAATCTACCAGATGCGAGGAGTATGGTAAGACTTAAACCTTTCAGAATTACTTTGAGTTAATATCCAAAAGTTAATATTGTTGTTATGGTTTTTGATATATTTGTATTAATTCTTTAAATTTCATACAGATATACAATGTATTTCGATCATACAACTCCTTCCATGCCCCCCAGTTCATGTCCTCTTTTTCTTTTTTTTTTATAACTCACTGAGTTCAATTTGTGCTGCCCATATACTCATGGGTGTGGGACCATGTGATGGATAGTTTTAATTATCAACTTGACACAACCTAGAATCACCTGGGAAGAGAGTTTCAGTGAGGGATTATCTGCATCGAGTTGGTTTGTGGGCATGTCTGTGGGGAAACTATCTTAATTAAGTTAGCTGATGTGTGAAGACCAAGTCCACTGTGGGTAACCCCATTCCCTAGGCAGAGGGTTCTTAATTGTTTTAAGAGTGGAGAAATTGAGCTGAGCTCAAGCAAGCGAGCAAGCATACATGCATGCATCTCTCTCTCTTCCTAACTGTGGATATGATGTGACCAGCTGTTTACAGTCCCTGCCACCGTGAGTTCCCTGTTGTGATGGACTGTAACCTGGGCCTGTGGGCCAGGATAAAACGCTTCTCCCATATGTTGTCATTTGCCCTGGTATTTTATCACAGCTGCAGAGATGAAACTACAACAATCACTTTCTATTACAGGGTTAAACAATGCAAAACCAGAATAATTGTAACTTTTCTTATGTGTACGGTTGTGTGTGTAGATATAGGGGTGTGTGTGTGTGTGTGTGTATGTGTGTGTGCCCATGGGTGTGTATGCACATGTGTGGAGGCCAGAGACAACTTCAGGTGTCAGTGTGGGAGAGCCATCTACCTTGATTTTTCTCTTCCCTCCTTAAAACGAGTCCTTCTCTGGGACTTGGGGCTTGTCAAGTCTATGAGGCTGACTGGCCAGCTAAGCCCAGGGATTCTCCTGTCGCTGCCTCCCCAGCACTGGGGCTACAGGCACATCACCATGCCAGGTACGTTACCTGGGTTCTACGGCTTGAACTCGGGGCTCTGTGTTCTCACAGAAAGCACTCTGTTAACGGCACTGTCTCTCTGGCCCCAGATTCCAGTCTCTCAAACAACAGGATAACCACCCGTTAGTTAGCACACAATTACTACCAGTGACTGCTAATGTTTTCTTTGGTTGGTTTTCTACTTGGTTCACGTCAGCTTTACAGACCGTCCGTCAGTGGACACCGTCACCACTCCTTACTCTGTAATGTTTACACACGAAGTCCCATTTTCACCTCCCGCCAGCTCTGTAAAAAGATGAGGAACTGTGTTTGGCTCGCTACTCTGGCTTGTAGCAGACTCTCAGAGTCCTGAGATTGGGTGCACCTGGTGTCTGCCTCCAAGGCAGGCCCAGTCCAGCAGGGTGGAGCACATCCCTGGGGGCGCTGGGAAGTCATGGAATGCTCATGGTTGCAAAACACTGTTTGACATGCCAACAGATCTGGGGACTATTGAAAAGGGAGCCACGTGAGCAAAAATATGACTTTCTTTAGAAAAAATATTGTTCCCACCCAGAAAAGTCAGATATAGAAAGTGCTTCTTTATATAGAGTTGTTGCTTTGAGGCGGGGTCTCATGTAGCCAAGGGTAGCTTCAAACTCACTGTGTAGAGACTAGCCTTGAATTTCTCCTCCTCCTGTCTTTATTGCCAGAGTGCTGAGGTTATAGGGAAGCACCACACTGTCAGTCATGTAATAAACCTTTTGGGCTACAAAATAATGGATATTATTATGGCATTGTCTATATTATTTCCCCCCCATCTCTCCTCCATCCTAATGGTGTCCCTCCTCCAAATAGTTCACCTTCTGCTTCCATCTGAGTCTGTGTGTGTGATCTGTATATGCAATTGTCCATATGTAAGATTAAAATTCCACGTAGGAGAGAAACCTGATTATTGTCTTCTTCCCCCTTCTCAGCCCCTCTCTCTTTCAGTGAAAACAACTCGATCCATGGTCGTTGCATCAAAGCCACATTTTTCATTTCTGAAACTTTCTGTTTTACTTTGCCTTTACAGTCAAGACAGCCATCGTTGAGTTTGTCAAAAGAATTACCATTTTTTGTCGCCTTTCCCCTGGATGCTTTTCTATTGGCTGTATCTTCTAATTTATACTATACCTTTCAAGGAGCAGCTGGGAAGCGGGGGAGGGAAGGAAATGTGAAACGTTAATGCTCCCTCTCCTAACTGCAGACTTGTCAGCTCTGTTTTGTACATATATGATTATGAAGCAATTTGCATTAAATTTACACCTTTTCAAATTTTGAAAATTGCTTTGTTGAGAAAGAATCACTGCACGTTCTCAATACCGGGCTGATTAATCACAGTTCTATGGAGGAGACATAACATTTTTATTAAACTCTCAGTGAGCAGGAAAATGAACACTTCCTGCAATAACCATACTAATGTCATTAGTGAACGTTTTCATTTACAAAGGGCCCCTGCCTCATCCTGAACCTCCTCCGGTCCTTCCCATATTGACCAAAGCATCTCTTCTGGAGCTGGTGGTAAACCACATTCAGAGTGTGATGGCACCTTGTCCACAAGCCCCTGCCACTGGTTGATTGTCCTTCTAGGTCTCAAATATCCATCTGTTCCTCTTGTCACTTGAGGCTCCCCACACTACATCTTTGAATTTTATATATGGTCAGGGATAGTTTCCATTCTGAAGAACCACTGACTGGGATGATTAGAACTCTAAAACAGTTAAGTAGCTAGAAGAATAAAGAAAAAAAAAACCAGTGCTTTGTTGACTGTGGTTCCTGTGATGTCTTCAGTAGAGGCTTAGGGTAAGGGTGGAGCACATGAGCAGCTGGGAGGGACTTGTGGGCCTGGTCAGCTATATAGAAATTCGATGATACGGGGCTGGGGAGATGGTGCAGATGGTGAAGTGATTTATTGCAAGCATGAGGCACTGAGTTTGGATTCCCAGCATGCATGTAAAAATCCAGGTGTGATGGCTCATTCTTGTGATCCCAGTGCTAGGGAGGCAGAAATGAGAATCCCTGGGGCTTGCTGGTCCACCACTCTAACTGAATTGGTGAGCTGCAGATTCTACAAAAGACCCTGTCTCAGAAATAGGTAGAGAACAATTGAGGAAGACACCCACCCGGTGGAGACCTTTGGCCTCTACATGCATACCCCGCCCCTTGCTCACTCATTGTCTGTATTTAGCACACAATTTGTTTGAATGCAAATTGTTCATTAATAACCTCTCCAGCATTAGTCCTAATCTGCCCTGGTACTATATAGATAGCATGGGTGCCTCTCTTTGAATTTTATTAAAAATGTGGCCAAACTCATCAGTCTGAAGGCCCAGCAAAGCTAGTGGCAATAAGAAACTATTCCACAGGTACCAGAATGTGAACCTATTAAATAGTCTAGCAATAACAAGTGTGGATGAAGATGTGAAGAGCCAGGCATCTCATGCTGTATAGGTAGAATTGTCACTAGGTATAGCCATTTTGGAAAAACATATTGGCATTAGGCAGTGAAGTGGGAAACAACAGCTGATGCAGTTGATGGATTAAAAGATTAAGAATGTTCCAACAATGCCGGGCGGTGGTGGTGCACGCCTTTAATCCCAGCACTCGGGAGGCAGAGGCAGGCGGATCTTTGTGAGTTTGAGGCCAGCATGGGCTACCAAGTGAGTTCAAGGAAGGCGCAAAGCTACACAGAGAAACCCTGTCTCGAAAAAAAAAAAAAAAAAAAAAAAAAAAAAAAGAATGTTCCAACAAAGTATTCACAATGGTGAGAAACTCAGAACTCCTCAAGGCTTTTACAGTTTTTACAGGGAAAATGGTGGTGGCATATCTTTGCAGTAGAGTGCTAGACAACAGTGAAAATAAATGAATGAATCCCTATTGCCTGCATCAACACAGAGCTATCTTAAAAACACAATGTACAATATAAGAGAAAAACCAGATACATGGGATAATTTACAATAGGGTTTAATTGACCAAGGTTGTGCAACCTTTAGGCAGTAGAAACTGGCTGGAGGTCACATGTCGCTTGGGGTTTTGTAGCTGCCTCCCCCAATTCCTATTCTTGTTCTGCAACCAGGTGGCCTCATGCTCCCTGTGCCACACTTCTCTAGCCAAGAGGGAAGTGTCCCCTTGACATCTGAGCCAAAATAAGCCCTTCCTCTCTTAGGTTGTGCTTGCTAGGTATTTTGTTGCAGCAGCAACGTGCATCTCCTGGCAGTTCTTACACCTTCTTGTTCACTGCGCTGCAGATGATAGTCCTGCCTCTCTGAGGTTCTTCCATAGACCTATCTTGAGAAGCGCAGGAAGCAATGGGATTCTGTATTGATGGCACACAGACCAAGTGGTCCTTTGTTACCTTGTCCTAAGGTCCTGAGGCTTGGGTCTTGCCTGGGGCCAAGGTTGTATGCTTCTCCATTGTTCTCCCTAAATCATTCATTTGCCAGGTATCTAATAAAGTACCTATTATGTGTTGGGTACTGTCACACACCATGATGGAGCTCTGGAAGCCAAAAACCCCTAAAGCCTCCATCTGGTCTTGATTATTTTTAACAGTAAAAAGGAAAAAAATTCATTGACTCAAACTACAGTAATTCTATTTACTTTCAACCAAACATGGTGAAGTTATCAAACTGTGGTGGCTCCCTCTCCTCACAGATAGAAAATGCCTAGATAAATACAGCGAGGGACATTTTTAAACATGTAAAAAAATCAATTTTCATAAGGTTACATCTTTTTACCTCTTTATATAAAACATGCTGTATTAAAAGAGAGATTAAATTTTACTCTGTGGACTAAAATGCAAACACAAAATTATTTTTTCATTTTTTCAGAGCATGCACTGGATTATCATTTATTTATGAGGCTTTTTTTAATCTAGAATATATGGAAATCTTTTCTTGAAGCACAATATAATATTGAATTGGGAATGTTGTCTGACAGTTCCCCTCTCACGGTTGCGGAGAATGATTCTCCTGTATGAATTTTTTAAGGAAACTTCAGTGCGCTCTGCATCTGCAAAGGAAGATGTGCATCATCGTTTCGAGACACCTTTTCAAGGTTCCCTCCCGACTTTGTGCTCTTCCAACTTTTCTGCCAGAGAGGATGCTTCTGTGATTTTTCAGAACTCACAAAATGTCCACTTTACTTCCTTTGGCTCATTTCAAAGGTTGCACTTGGGGGGCTGGTGAGATGGCTAAGGAGGTAGAGGAGCTTGCCACCAAGCCCAAAGACCTGAGTTTGATTCCAGGGATCGACATGAGGAACAAGAGAGCTGACTCCTGCACATTGTCCTCCAGCCTCCACGTGTACACCAGGACACACATGCACCCTCACCCATACACACACACAAATATACAAATGTAATTTTAAAAAATGGTTTTAAAAGTTAAACTTGGGGATTTCCTGTCCCAGGAGACCTTGCGATGAGAAGCACAACTGAGGTGTGCTCCTTTATGTGTGTTTCCGCTGTACATTTTCCTTATCTGGAGGCACTGGCCTTGGTTAGTGTCCTTCTTTCTAGTGTGTTCTGAGGCAAGTGTCCATTTCAGACCTGTTAAACATCAGTGGTAAAGTCTCAATGGTGACAGCAGGCACCACATGGATGCTGATGTAAACAGCTCAGTCCTTCCATAGGATCCTTTCAAGACTAAGTCCCTGGTGCCTCTCCATGTGCACTACCATCTGCTGACCTAGTTACAGCTTGATAATTTGTGTGTGTGTGTATGTGTGTGTGTGTGTATACATGAACACATGTGCAGGCATGCAGGTGGTAGTGTACATGTACATGTGGAGTCCAGGAGTCAAACTTGGGTGTGATTCTCCAGGTGCTATCTATCTTGTTTTTTGAAAACAGGATCTCTTTGGCCTGAAGCTTTTCAAATAGGCCTGGCTGGCTGTCCAGCAAGGCTCAGGGATCAGCCTCTCTCTACCTCCTCAGTACTATGATTGCAAGTATTTACCTCCATACTCTTTTTTTTTTTTTTTTTGACGTGAGTTCTGGGGAGAGAACTCGGGTCCCCATGCTTTTTCACTGCAAGCATTTGACTGGCTGAGCCATCTCTCCAGCCCCTGATAATGTCTCACTTCAACACAAGCTAATGTGTACCAATTACCATGTTGTTGATGTCTCTTTTTGTAATTAAAAATAATCTTATACCATTAGCTTACTCCATTGACATTCAGTTTTATATTTATGTATTATAAATATGTATGAATAACAAAATAAATGTAGTGTATATATAGTACATCGACACACATTCCCAATTTACAGAGGCAGAAAGATTCACAGACATACAGAAAGACAATCATTATAAATGGTATGAAAGAAATTCATCCAGACCCCCACTGAAAAAGAAGAAATAAGAAGATTATATCGCACGGTGTCTGTATTTTCCTGGCCCTTCATGATTCTTTATGAGCAGGGGTGGGGGTGGGGTTTGGTTGGTTTCCCTTCATTTTCATATCATCAACTACTTTACCAGGGGTCATTTAGAAACAGATCGATATGACACATCAACACCAGAAGTAAACGAAAATGAATGCAGTGGTTTTTCAAGGGGTTTCTAGCAGAGTGTTGGTGACACCTGGCCTGTGCACTCTTGCTGAGCAGTTTCATTTTGAGAGGACAGCCACATGCATGAGCATGTCTGAGAGTGCTGTGACAGCTCTGATTAGCCTCGGGATTCCTCGTGAGCTTTCTTCTTTTCCAGAGACCCCCACAATAAAAGATGGAATAATAAGACTCTGTCATACCACTTCATAGTTTGTCTGGCCCTCTGTGGGTTTGTTTTCAAGGGATGTCCATGAGTTTTCCTTTGTTTTTCTCTCCACTCTATCATGTTGTAGTTCCCATTTTTGACTGGGGAGGGCTTTCTTTTTCTAGTTTTTAATTTGTTTGGATTGTTTAAAATTCATTTAACTTGGGGTGGTCACCACTGACGGTGGTAAATGGCTTAGTCAGTGTGGTGTTTTGGATGAGAGTGGCCCCTATAGGCTCATATATTTGCATACTTAGTCCACAGTTGGTGAACTGTTTAGGAAGGATTCGGAGGTGTGGCCTCATTAGAGGAAGTGTGTCATTGGGGATAGGCTTTGAGGTTTCAAAAGTGCACACCAGGCCCAGTGTCTCCCTTTCTACCTTCTGATCAGGATGTAGCTCTCAGTTACTTCTCCAGCACTATGCTTGCTGATTGCAGTCATTCTCCTACCATGATGAAAATAGACTACCCTTTGAAACTGTAAGCAAGCCCTCAATTAAATGCTTTTATTGTACAAAAGCTGCCTTGGTCCTGGGTCTCTTCACAGCAATAGAACAGTAACCAAAGACAGTTGGTAAGGTGCTTGCTTTCCATGCACAAGGACCCAAGTTCAATTCCCAGAACCCATATAAAATGCCAGGTGTGGCAGCCACACAGAATGTCACTCTGTGGAACTAGAAAGCTGACAGGAGCTCAGAGTTCACCTTTATCTTCCATGGGGCAGAGGGAGGCAGGGCTGGGAAATATTGACCCTCTACCTTTGCAGTGTGGGTAAGCAAATAGCATCTGCCTTGCAAGGTTGTTTTAGATGAAGTAAGGGTTACAGTGTCATGTCTGACACAGGGATCCCTGGGAATGACATGGGAGACTTGAGAGATACCAAAGCTTCTTTCTTGTTTAAAACAAATTGCCTGACACTGGAACCAAGGGGAGGTGTCACCTGTGTGAGGGAAGCATGCAAAAAAAAGCCCAGCACCCAATCAGGAGGACAACGTTCACTTCTTCTGTGCCTCACTGTCTCTGTCTGTCTGTCTGTCTGTCTGTCTGTCTGTCTGTCTCTCTCTCTCTCTCTCTCTCTCTCTCTCTCTCTGTACCTTCTTTCCCCAGTATTTTTGTAAGCCCTTTGAAAATAGAAGTTGTCTGTCATTCTTTTCAAAAAAAAAAAAAAAAAAAAAAGCTTCCTAAGGGCTGAGAACAAGTTGCCAGCTGATCACCTCTAGGATTGCACATGAACAGCATCTCCTGCCCAACAGAACCCCACGCACACCCCCACCCCCCACCGCCTCTCCCATTGTGGACAGATTACCACATGGAAGGACTGAGCAAATGGCACAAAACTGATTTCTTCAGCCTGAGCATGCTTTTCTACCACATTACCTTTTTCAGCCGAATGCTCAAGTGCTGGTAACACTCAGCTTTGCAGAGAGAGGCAGCAAGAGTGAAGGATTTCACTTTCAAATCCAGCTGCATGAAGGGTGAGGTGGTGGGGGAGGGGAAGAAAGACCTGGTCTTGTGTGAGAACTTTTAGAATTATTATCCACTTTTTATTGCCGTTTATGATAGCCCTCATTAGAGTGGATTCTTAATGTGTATTACTACATCTCCTTGCCCCTCCTCCTTCAAACACTCCTTGTAATTCCTTTCTCTTGTACCTGTCCATGCTGATGGTAATTCGTTTTCTTAAGTTCAATTTAATAAGTTTCTAAAGGGTATCTATGAACAGGTCGTGAGAAACAGCCTTTGACCATGTTAGAATGGGTTTGAGGATTTAAAAAAAAAAAGTTTCTTAATTAAGAGCTTTATTGGTCATTTTTTTTGTTTTTTTATGCAACATATAACAAGTATTTTAAAAATATTTACAACTCCAATCTTAAAAAGAAAAAACTTATATATGGCCATTTGAATTAATTGCAAAAATGACACTACATTAATTAGATAATTAAAGGTCTCAAGCATGTGGCTATTGTATTCATTGGGCTGGAAGCCAGTGTCTTCTATAGCTGAGAAAGTGGGTTAACATAATTCAATATTCAATCGCTGCACCCGCTTTCATATGAATAGATAATACAGAAGGAGCCTTAAATCTGGCTGGGGAGAACTAACAGGGACTGGTTTTATTTTAATTGAGTTTTAAGCACTTCTAGGCCATCTCACTGTCTTTCCAGTTTAACCCTTTGGGGTTTTCACTGCTAGCTGCTTGCCATGCCATCTCCCACTTTCATGGCCAGGATATTTCTAGACTATTGAGAAACCTCTAGCGTGACTTTCATGGCCAGGATATTTCTAGACTATTGAGAAACCTCTAGCGT
>CABHPR010145474.1:32027-43051 GCA_902168415.1 Peromyscus melanophrys
CTTCTGAGGATTCTCATGCCTCCACCTCCCATCTCATCATAGGAGTGCTGCAATTATAGATACTCACTAATATGCCTGGCTTTTCATGGGTTCTGCGGATTCAAAATGAAGGTCCTCACATTTGGGTGACAAGATCTTGACTCACTGAGCCACCTCTCCAGCCCTGTGAATGTATTCTTTACCAATAAACACCTCAACACAATTTTTCTCCACACAGAGAATCCAGGCCACTGTGGACAGAAGTCCTTCATCCCAATGAATTGTCTGAGCCTTAGCACATCAAGGTGACTTGTCAGGAAAATTCTCTCTTGTAACACCAGGTCCCCTTTCGATGACAGGACCTAATACAAAAGTTCTCCCCATACCAACTAGTCATGTAAGTTGATTTCATATCCTTTTATTTTATAAAGTTTTGCTTATCAGGTTTGTCATCCTGAATTTGAAATTAAAATGCGTGGTCTCTGGATGACCTTATCGTAACTGACCCCCAAATCTAATCACTCCTCGCATCTGTGAAAATCGACAAATATGTCAGGCATACCTTGGGCCATCAAAACAATGTTTTAAATATTTCCTTTGTAGGCAAGGCAAAGATCATTTTCAGGTTAGTCCTCTGAGAAGGAGCAGCACGTGCACTCGCGTCTTTGGTCTCCCCGAGCTATAATCGGTGCTCATTATCCATGGCTTTTTATAAGCAGAAAATGTACATTGTATGTTCTGCATGAGTGAGCTATTGATCGGATTTACGGCCAGAAGAATGCTTCTCCGTGGTCAATACCTGGCCGAAGTGTGTCAAGTGAAGGTAAAAATAAAGTGAGATCTATACTTTGGATGGCCATTGCCGCTGCGCCATGCCATGCTTGTCGTTGGAGGTTGCTGTTGAATATAGATAAAAATCATATTAACATAGATGGCAATGTAGCAGAGTATGTACCTCATCAATAGGACAGATTTGTGTCCTCTTAGATGTCAAAATTTATTTTCCGAAAGTCACATTCTTATGTCAATTGCTGTCCAACTCATGTATGTTAGACTTCGTTGTATGAAGACCTTTTAAAAACTCTGGGGAGCTGGGAAGATGGCTCTGTCAGTAAAATGCTTGCATTTAGTCATGAAGATCTGTGTTTGGATGGCTGAGACCCAAATGAAAAAGCTGGGTGTGGTGATATGCTCATGTAGTCTTTGCTCTGGGGAGGCAGAGACAGAAGATCCCTGGAGCTCACTGGCCAACTGGTCTTGATGAGTTTGTGAGCTCCACGTTCATTTAGAGACCCTTTCTCAAAAAACAAAAAGGTAGAAAGCAATGGAGGAATATTCCCAACACTGACCTCTGGCCCCTACATGCAGGCACATATATATGCACAAACACATGCATCTTCAAGTTCAGCTGCAAGGGAGAAAAGCAGGAATTCACAGGCTCTTGTCTCTGCACAGAGCTCTTGAATAAGACAGGAGTGAGAGGAAGTAGGTCTTTTGCTCTTGAAACTTTAGCCTTTTGTGTCTTTTCCTTGGAGTGTCTTCTAAAGTTTGGAAAAATTTGTGTTTTACAGTATCCTAATCTTCCCACTCAGACAGCTGCTAGGCCCTGAGGCTCAACAGGAGTGGGTGGAGCCAGAGCAGGGATTTGCATGAGTTTCTCCCTGCCTGGAACAGGACAACACTGGCTTCAAAGAGTGAATTCGCCTGTCTGGGTAATTCTGACAACCCCTGGACCTGCTCCATGTATCCACTCTAGAACTCAGGTTACTCAGTATCAGATCAGGGCCACCGTGACATCTTCCAATAAACTTCTTCTTAATGACTCTGCTTAGAAGAGGTTTATCTCTTTTCTGAAGCAGAGTCTATGGTTATGAAATGGAATGTAGATTGCAGGCTTTGTGGTGATACATATTCAGAATAGCTCCTAAGAAAGCCTGCATGTCTTAGGGGTACACAGTCTTCTTCCCAAGCTGGTTCTGACTGAATGGTGGCATGATGATGTTGCCAGACCATAGGGGAAGGACCTGGGAACCTACATTCCCAGAGGGATGTAGTGGATTGGTAATGCACTCAAAGTGAAGTGTTTTCAACACCGACATGGCAGAAGCAAGGGTCAAGGGCAAAGCTGCCTGTGTAAGACTGTTTTTGAGGAGTCCTCTGCAGTTGAGCTCCCTCAGAGCAATGCCTCCTGGGAAAATGTGGGTGGCATCTTCACATCATGGCTATGTGTCATTGCTGAAGGTTCGCCACCCTCATGTTTTCTGAAAGTTGCCCAAGCTTCTCCATTCATTGTAGTGCACAGTACACTCCTGTTCTCTCCCTTTGTGTTTACAGTATACAATTAGAACTGTGTGTTTATTTCCTGTCTTCTGTAGCAAAGTATGAGATCCTTGAAGTATAGGACCTGGCCTAACTTCATCCTCTCTGTTTCCTCAACATTAATTCGAGGCCCAGAAGCGTCATTATCATTTCTTTTATAATCATTCATTATGAGGGCTGATATTGATTGTCAGTTTGAGAGGAAACAGAATCACCTAGGAGACAAACCCAGGGGATGTTTGTGAGGGGG
Source organism: Peromyscus melanophrys (assembly GCA_902168415.1). NCBI lineage: Eukaryota > Metazoa > Chordata > Mammalia > Rodentia > Cricetidae > Peromyscus > Peromyscus melanophrys. Next base: position 34,576 of record CABHPR010145474.1, read on the forward strand.
TGTCTGCGTTTGGTGAATTAAGGTGAAAAGCCCTACCCTAAATGTCGGCTACACTCTCCCATGGGCTGGGATCCTGGACCAAGTGAAAAGAGGAACTTGAGCTGAGCCCTTACATTCATCTACTTCCCGACTGTGGATGTCCTGTAAGCAGGCAAAAGAAACCCTTCCTTCGGGTGATTTTGACAGATAATTTGTCCCAGCAGTGAGAAGAGTAATCAACACAATTACCGTGGTTAATGTTTGTTGCCATGGACAGTGTGTCAGACACTAGTAAAGAAGACTTTATGTGGGTCATTTCTAACCACTTTGTGAAAAGTCAAAAGCCAATTGGGGAGCCAGTGAGATGGCCGAGTGGGTAAGGGCTCCAGCTGCCAAGCCTGATGACTTGAGACACGGTGGAAAGAAAGAACCAACTCAAACAAGCTGTCCTCCGACCTCCACATGTGCGTCCTTAATGCTCATACAGACATATATAGAAATACATTAAAACGTAAATTTAAAAAACTCGTTTTTTTTAAAAAGCTAACTGAAGCTAGGGATGTATCTCAATGGTAGATCATTTGCCTAGCTAGCATGCTGGGGGTCCCATGGTCAACCCTTAGCCCTACCAAAAAGTAAAATAAAATCATGCAGAGCATTCTCATTTTAGAGTTGGAAATGGAGTTAGCAGTAGAGCACTTACCTGACTTGAGTGATACTCAGGTTCAGTCCCCAGCACTGTGAAAACATAAAACCAAGAATTCATGTTGGCCAGGAGAAACATTCTGGCATCTGAACTCTTAGGTCCCAGGCCCCAGTGTGCTAATTTCCATGCTTGGGATCCTGCACTTTGCCATTTAAACTTTGTTGGCTCCCAGTTCCTCATTAGTCAAGCTGGAATAACATTGCTTGTCTGTTGTATTCACATTCAGGATTAAACAGAAAGATTATTCTGAGCCTGGCATCCAACAAGGGGAAGTGTGACTTTTATGTGCACTATGAAGTTTGAGAGGTAGATATGCTGTTGAGTGAAAACAGCTAGACACTTGACGTGAGTACCTAGTCAATGATACCGTTTGTGTCAAAGTCAAAAACAGGTCTGGCTTCTGCAGAAGAGAAAAGTCAGGACTAAGTTCACCTTGCTAAGAAGTGGAGATCTCAGAAGGCCAGAGGGAGTCTTCTGGCATACTGTGTATTACCCTGGTGACTTGAATCCATGTGTGTAGACACATGTGCAAATTCTTCAGGCAGAACATTCAGTATTTGTGTATCTGAGTACATGTCAGCAATACTGCAGAATAAAATTTGAGGGAATTTTCCTCCGGCTTCAACAGAAATTTTGGTTTTTCCAACAGCTGAAGTGCCCTGAGGGCTGGTGTCACAGAAGTGGCAGGATTGAGATGACCTGGTCGCTTGGCCTCCTTCCCCATTCTCCTCAGGCCTAAGCCCTGGCCTTTGCAAAGGTAGTTACAAGATCTGCTACTCAAAACCTGAACCTAAAAAGAAATCCTTCAGCCATAGCTGTGTGAACTAAATATAGTGTCCGATTTACAAGGCTGTGGTCCTGACCACCCCTGGGCTATTTCTGACCACAGGGACAGCTTAAATGGCGTGGCCTATGAAATGTCATCTGCAAGCTCATGCCAAGTGTTGATCTATTTAGGGCCAGGAGGAGACAGTGCTTCTGTCCTAGGCAGGATCCTATGCTGAATGGAGACTAGTACCCTGGCTGCTGGCCAGAAAGCCGGGCCTCCTTCAGTATTCTGTTCCGTGAGGAAGATCCTGCTAGTTGCGGGATTGACTCATACTGCTTTGGACTCCCCAGAGCTAAGTCCACTCACAGGCCCCCAGTTGGAGTTTTGATGGGGACTTGGCGTTAACTTGTCAGCCCCCAGGAGTCTCTCAGTGTTCTGCATTCTTCCTTTTCTGGTTTCCCATGGCAGTCACCAAGATTCTTTGACTCAGTTGGTGCCTCCTTCCAAGTCAGTTGAATACAGATTGCTCCAGGAGACCTAGTTCCTGTCCTCTTCCCTGCTTCCACTCCCAGACAAGGGCAGATTCCCAGTTGTCATGGATACCTTGCCAGTTCCAGAGACCCTGCATTATCCCTCCACTCCTGGACTGTCTTGTCTTGTGCTGCAGTGCTAGCTGCAGGCCTTCCCACCTTTCTGGAACGTGTGTCACAGCTCCCTTATGATGTCACTGTGCCAGTGACCTGAGTTGAGACGAGTCTGCCCAAGCCTCTGTGTTCTCCCTTACCACATGGAGGAGCAGGTTTCCTGTTCTTGAGTTTTGTTCCTCTTGCTGAATGCAAGCTGTTGTCTCCAGTACTTGCCATGTCTTGGTTGCTGTTTTAGATTCTGTTACTCACTATTGAATTTCCTTCCCAACAACCTTGCACTGAACAGTTACTCTCCCTGTTACAAGTGAGAAAACACACTGGGTATGTTGGTGCTATACACCGGTAATCCCAGTATTTTGGAGATTGCAGCAAGAAGATCATGAGTTCAAGTCTAGCCTGGGCTACATAGTTAGATCCTATCTCTGTATCTCAATGCTGCACCCACATACATACACAAAAGTGAGAAAGTAGGGGATGAAATATTCAATACTTTATGCATTGTGAACCAGTCAGAGTTGTGAAGTTAAGAAAGAATAACACTTACTGACTTTCATGTATTTGGGGAATATTCTATGCCTAGAATAATCTTATTTCTTCTCTCTAGACTGCCAGGATGAAGATATCATTGTAGTCTTTTAGACATGGGTAATTTTGGTTGAGGAAGGTTAAGTAATACACTCAAAGTCATCTGCCTATAAGTAGGGACATTTTCATCTCAAGTCAGATTCCTTCTGTGTTCATCAAATACCACATTTCACCTCCTTTTAATCTTGATGGAAGCTCTTCACACACTTTGAATTCTGCACGAAACTGTCCCAACATCCTACAGTATGTGTTTGAAAAGCCCTACCAAGGCATGTGGAAATCTTGCTATTCTGTAATGATGTAATGTAGTTAGCACACATTGTAAAATTTTTATGACATTTCAGAGAAACCAACAAAACAGAGCCTAACTCTCAGATAAGAGTTTGAAAAACAACCCATACAGCAACTCTCCTATCGAGTTTTATCATCATCCCATTCATAATTGATTCCAAACTTGCATGAATCTTTCAAGATAAGTGTCTTATTGATTATCTCAATACAAGCGATCACTTGGCATCCTGGTCTGCTCACTGTCTTCCCCTGATTACCGTAAACAATGAGGTTGACCAGAAGAAATGTCACTGTCTTTGGCACTGGACACCTGGGACCTTCTGTGGCACTGGCGATGGGAAGCAGAGGCAAGGAAGTGGCCCAGTTAGAGCGCTGCTTGGTCATGGTCTTGGTCCTGTTCTGAGGAGCTACGTGTGCACATGGCCTGGGCAGTGAAGTCATGCTTGCCTTCTCTGCTCAAGGGCTTCTTTGGTAACTGTGCAGTGGGTCTCGATGAAAGCCAATCCATGGCTGTCAGGAAACATTAACTCTCTTCAGTAGCATCAGTTTCCTTTCCTGCTGTTTACACTCATGGTTATGTAAATCAACCCTGCCCCCCCCCCCCCCCCCCCCCCTAGGAAATGGTTGGAGTGTTTACAAGGGACTTAAGCTGCTCATTTGTAGTTGTGGCAGCTATAATACAAATGAACTCAGCGTTGGAGAACTTCGTCCGCCCACCCAAGGGACTGTCCTAGCACTGCCCCACCACCCTGGCCTTTTGCACTGTTGCCCACAGGCCTCGTGCTGGTACAAGGGTAGGGTCAGGGTTGACCAGGGAGCTGGATAAAGGGAAGTCTCGGAGGCAGCTCCCGAGGAAGCCTTGAAGTACTCTCCAGATGACAATAGCCCTAAATTGAACAGGTTGGACACTTGGCAAACAGGAGGCCTGGCACATGGACTTTTGAGGACAGATAATGAAGATTCAGGCCATTGCCTTAAATTAGCAGCCCAGGCTGCCACTGTCAAATACTTGTTCTGAACCCCAGGGAACAAGCTAGGGCTACTTGGCATACTAGGGAGCCTGGCTGTCAGAAAGCCCTTGTTCAACAGCAAAAGCTGCCCTTTCATGATTGCTGAAGGTTGTTTTCTTTATAGTGTTTATTATTATTATTATTATTATTATTATTATTATTATTATTATTATTATTCCGTGTGAGAGACAGACAGAGAGAGAGCAGGTGCATGCATTTGCTTACTACTAGAGGACAACTTTCAGGAGTCAGTTCTCTTCTTCCATTGTGGGTTCCAGATTTCGAACTCAGGTCATCAGGCTTTGCAGCAAGGGCTTTTATCCACTGAACCATCCCACTAGCCATGAATTTGAGTGACCTCGTGGTGCTGCATGCAGGTCGTGAACCTAAGTAGAATTCCCTCACTGCTGCAATCACAGATTTACCAAGGCCATGTGGAGGAACAGTCAGTCCGCTTTTTGTAGATGAGGACATCTTTGAGAACCTAAGGTCCTTCAGGCCTTTAGCCTTCGTGTAATACCGGTCATTCCTACCAAGGGATCCAGGTGCCTTCTAACACCATGCACATCTGCTTAGACAATGTTGCAAGTTCATTTAGCATCCTCTCATTTATCTAAAATGTTTTAAATTCCATCTACTGCTGGGCAGTGGTGGCGCACGCCTTTAATCCTAGCACTCGGGAGGCAGATGCAGGCGGATCTCTGTTAGTTCGAGACCAGCCTGGGCTACCAAGTGAGCTCCAGGATAGCCAGGGCTACACAGAGAAACCAGGTCTGGAAAAAACAAACAAAAAAAATTCATTTACTTATTCACTGGTGCATGTGTATGTGGGGGAGGGAGTCAAGCTGTGTGTGTGTTCAGGTCAGAGGACAACTTGTGGAAATTGTTCTAGGATTCTAGGGATCAAACTCAGGTTATCAGGCTTGGTAGAAAGTGCCTTAACTCACTGAATCATCTCTCCAGCCTCAGAAATACCCCTTTAAGTAAAAAACAAAAACACCGTATTTATGTATGTATGTGAGTAGGTGTTTACACACCACAGTATGCATGGGGAGGGCTGAGGACAAGTTTGGAGTCATTTATTTTCCTTCTCACGCGTGGATTTCAGGGATTGCACGCAGGTCACCTAGCTTGGTGGCAAGTGACTTTATTCAGAGCCATCTTACTGAGCCTGCATCACTTTATAGCTAAGCATGATGCTGAACGTAAAGAGCTAAATCCAGAATGGACTCCTTGGAGAAGCCCAGGAGTCCCCTGTGTTGCTGATGGTGGTGGTGACGCTGATGGTGATGATGATGATGGTGGTGGTGGTGGTGGTGATTGTGAAAATGGGAGTGGAGGAGAAATCGAATGGGGAGGAGGGGAAGGAGGAGGAGCTGGCTTTTCTCAGGAAGAAGTAGTTTCCTCCTTCATCCTTTCTGTCCTGTTCAGTAGGCTGTCTGCAAAGCTCTGTCCGAAAGCACTGCCACCCCGCACAGACATTTACTCCATCCCAGTCAGCCACCTTATGCTGACCTTGTCAGGGACCTGTAGGGTTCTCCCATCCTTCTCTGAGTCTCTTTTGCTACCAATTATATTTTAATGCTCAAGTTTTGACATCGTTTGAGACTAGCATTTCTGTTTCTTTGTTTTTTGTTTTTTGTTTTTGTTTTTGCTTTTGTTTTGTTTTTGCTTTGAGACAGGGTTTCTCTGTACAGCTTTGGAGCCTGTCCTGGAACTTACTCTGTAGACCAGGCTGGTCTCACAGAGATCTGTGAACTCACAGAGATCTGCCTGCCTCTGCCTCCAGAGTGCTGGGATTAAAGGTGTGCACCACCACCACCACCCAGCTTAAGAGACTAGTATTTCTCTTGGGAACCAGGGAACATGTAGAGTCCACCTTTAATTTTTTCTATTTTTTTAAGAATTTCTTATTGTGCTAACTGCCAAGAAGGAAGCAAGAGGGAGAAAGTAAAGTAAAAATCAAAGTAGAAAAACAGAAAAGCACAAATGAAGAACATTTCAGGCCATTCTATTCATTAACTGATCTTCCTAGAGAGGACCACATGGTAGCCTGGCCATCTGATTCACCTAATTGTGATTTTATTGACACTCATGTCTGTCCATATCCTCAGGGCCTATCATACATGGAACTTATTCCTTCCTTTCCTGCTTCTGAGGAGTTGCAAGGCTGAGCAGAAGAGATGAACACCAGTTCTAGCGGGTTTTATTTGCAGTTCAGAATTTCCAGCAGATCCTCATGGAAGCTTCAGGTGGGAGGTGGGGTTGGTCTATCTGCAGAAGAATGGTCAAATTTCACTCTGATCCTTGTTATTTCTCCAGCTTGCCTGACATGGCACATTGGAGCCCACCTGAGCAGGTCATATCATAGCTCAGTGCCTGAGTCCTCACTGGGGCCTTGGTCACCCTAAAGTAGCTACAGCAGAGAAGTGGGTATTTAAGCATAGCTTTCCGGGAAGGGCATAGAGGTGGCTATACTTAGATGATAATGTGCCCCTATTGCGTGTATAGATACAGTTTAAGGATCAGCCTGGAGCTTAAGTGTGTGTCTCCTTACTTTCTCTTGATGTTAGCTCACTTACCTGTCCGTTGTCTTTGTTCTTCTAGATGGATTGATTTTTTTTTTTTTTTACCCTTTCTGTAGAATAAGAATTGTAAGGCACTAACCCTTCATAGTTAGAGGGTGAGAAAGGATGGAAAACCACAAAGAGGTAACAGGATTGTTCAGAATTTCCCCAAGAAGACTGTCACTGGTGGTGGCAGCGCATGAAATTTATGGTTTATTCATTGAACATTGCTCTTCCTCTATGCGTCAGGCTCTTCTTCCGTGATACAAGGATCATAGAAATAAGTAAAATACAAACCCTGCCCTTAAATATTTCCCAAATAGGAAAATAGTTAGCCTTAGTTGATGGGCACTTGGAGGAGGAAGTGAGAGAGTGTCAGATACTGTTAATAAGAGGATCATTACAGTGAGGTGGCTCAGTAGATAAAGGCACTTACCACTAAGCCTAACAACTTGAGATGGACTCCCCAGTACCCACATAGTGGGAGGAAAGAATCAATTCTAAAGTTGTCCTGTGATCTCTACATACAAATCACAGTGCGTGAGCCCATATATATATATATAGACAATAAATAAATTTAGTAAAAAATAGGAAGAGTGTTAAAGTGTTATATTAGTAAAGAAGTCATGTGGTGGACAGAAATGATGATCACAACGGGTTCAGAAAACACTCCTCAACTTTAGTGTCCTTTGAGGTGCTTTTTGAAGACTAACTGGGACTGTACCAGTCCAGGAGGTAGCTGGGACTTTCCAAAGAGCAGGGTAGAGGAGGAAAATTCATAGCACCAAGTATATTGGCAGATGGCAGAGCTCAGGGTAGGGAGACATAGCCAGGTACTCTTGTAGCTGGTGTGTTATGTGAAAGCCTGGAGAAATAGCTTGCAATTCAGTGAATGGTCTCAAAACCCGAGACTTTGGGAGAGAATAAGGAGAGAGTGAGCCCTCTACATGCCTGAAGGAGTTGCAAGGCTGAGTGGAGGAGATGAGCACCAGCCCTAGTAGATTTCATTTGCAGTACCAAGATTTCCAGCAGCTTCTCATGGAAGCCTCCGGTGGGAGGTGGAGCTGGTCTGTTTGCCGAGAAGCAGTCAAGAACTCAGCTTCCCAAGTCTATAGTTTGCTCCACAAACCCTTGACATTCCCAAGTCCATGTCTGTATATGTATAAAGCAGAGAATGACAGGCCTCCTACTCTGGTTGGCTGAGGTGAACCAGGCTGAATGCATGCAGCAGCCCAGTGCTTAGTGCAGCCCTCCTCGCAAAGTATGAAAGTATGTGTCACCCAGCTGGAGGAGAGGGGTAGCCTAGTATAGTCAAAGGAGCGACTAGATATATCAGCTTCTGCCTTTGTTTCTTACTTTTTAAATATCTGTAGCAGTTCCCAGTATCATAATCAGATAGCATGTGGGTGGAGGAAGCCCCTTCTTGCCTCATGTGCCTCCCTTGGAAACAGGGGAGTGTTTCCCTAAAGACTTTGAACAGACCTATCCAGGCTTGACCTCAGACAGCATTGTACTAAATGCCACTGAAGACTTAGAGCTCATACATCCTCCTATGGAGGCTTGTCCTGAGCAGTCCAAATGTGGGCTGTTAGTTTCCTCCTTCCCTCCACTTTCTGTCTTTCCCTTTCTCTGACATTCACCTCTATCACCAGAAGACAAGGCTGATTATCCTTATCAAGACACTGTGGCGTGGAAGACTCATTCCAAATTTAATTCCAGACAACTTTTTTTTTTAGTTTTATTTATTGTTAGTGTGTGTGTGTTTATGTGTGTGTGTGGGGGGGGGAGGATGTGTGTATATCAGCACATCATAACATGGTACATGTAAGGAGTTCAGAGGTTAACTCTGTATAGTTGATTCTCTCTTTCCACCTTCTTGTGAGTTTCAAGAATCGAACTCAGGTCTCCAGGCTTCAAGGAAA
>CABHPR010145475.1:0-32100 GCA_902168415.1 Peromyscus melanophrys
AAAAAAAAAAAGACTAAGTGGCATCCATTCCCTCCCACACTAGGCTGCCAAATTATCATAGCACAACACAATATCATATGCTGATAATTATCTGATGAATTTTGTATGTATAAAGAAGAATGGAGGTAAATTCCACTTAATTAAAAGCATATCTCTCTATGCAGGTTTGGAGAGATGAAATGATTAGCCCCTTATGAAACACCTGGCATTTGAAAGATAAACAATAAATAATAGTTACTTTTGAAAGATGTTTTCCAGTGCTCACTTACCACATCCATGCATCCTGCAGAGATTCTTAAAGCCTTTGAAAATTTCCATTTTCTCTAACACAAAATAAGTGGAATGGTTTCTCTTCCATAGCAACATTAAAAAAAAATGAAAAGTATTGAGTATCTAGCATATGGCCTTTCCTGTAGAACTGTTCTATGGGATTTTCTAAAAATAAATCCTCAGCTGATATAAATGGTTATTTAAATAAAATATGAGGAAGTTAATGAGTGAGGGGTGTAAATATGTAGAAATTGCTACTAGTTACACACACCAAACTGAAAACACATGGCTCAGAAAGTATTGCTTGTCAACAAGAATTGAACTAAGGAGCAATTGATTCCTATTAAAATTAATCTACACTTGACATAGTTTCTATTCCTGGAAAAAAAGCAGCCAACCAACACTATGCTGATATTGATGACATATGTTCATGTTTGCCTATGACAGACAACTACAAATTTTGCCACTCTGCTGCTAACATAAAGAAAAAAATTCCAAAGCAGACAGATGCATGGGAGCAGCTATAGGGTTAGTTATTTCCAATTGTTCTGAAAGAATCACTAATTGAAAGGGCAGTTTATCTATGAGTTGTATTAAATGCCATCTCCTACACACCTGCATCTTAGAGAGACACTGATTTCCTATAAAGCAATGATTTTAAGATAAAAATGTACTTTCATTGAAAAACATTGGCCCCACTATGTATATATAATCTATAATCCACTACATAGAATTCTAATAGATTATCTCTATTGTTTTGATATTGCCACAGGCATATCACAATAAAACCTTTTAAGTTCTTCTATGTAGGAGGATGATCTTTAGAATTTTCGCCTCTTAAGGGTATAGGGCATTTTTATACAGAAAATTGTTTCCTTCTCTGACCCTGCAGCATATGGAAGGTGAGTGTCTAATAGTCTTGTGATTAGATGACACCAGGTAAGATCTAGTCTTAGCAGACACTGGATTTGGGGGATTCTCTTGTAGGCCTTCAGAGTCAAGCAACTACATTATGAACAACTTCTTGTGAGGAGAGTTACCAGGCAGGGACAGGTGAGAGTTTTCCATCCATTAGCCAACAAAAATCAACGCCTTCAATTCCACAGCCAGAAAGAAAGGGATTCTGCTAATATACTATGTGAGCTTGGAAGCAATTCTGCCTCAGTCTGTGTGAGAACACAACCTCTCTGATACTATGGAGACCTGTGGGTCTCTGACAGAGGTGGTCTAGGATGATCCCAATAGTCCTGTACTCTAATGTCCTCACATCTTCTCTCAGCTATCCCATCAAGCACTAATCCAGGTACCATTATGAAGTCATTTTGCAGATGCATATATGATCTAAATGAGTTGACATTAAGATATTGAGGGCATTCTAGCTGGCCTGTCTAATTAGGTGAGCCTGTGAAAGAGACTGACCTTCCCTGAGGTAAATGTAAAATCTTCTATTTATTAAATCTAGACACTTTGTATTTTACCTATAATACAATATTACTACCTTTTACAAAAATGGTCCCCATTATTGTGCTAAAGAAAAACCCCAAATCAGTGACACTGAATATCAAAAAGTAACTTTCTACATTTGTCTCATGAGGACTATAACTGTGTAGAAAAATGTTTAGAATTTGGCTAACACTCTTGGTATATGAACCAAATAAGAAAGAGAATCTGACTTTTGGCCACACAGTGGAAATTTAAAATATGCCTGTCAAATCCATCTTGTCACCATTTTCAGGAAAAGCATTAGAATCAACTCTGCCCTTGAATCACAGACCTGGCAGCTGTATCTCATGGACCACCGCATCTCCACCTTCAAGAACTGGCCATTCCTGGAGAGCAGCTCCTGCGCCCCAAAGTGGATTGCGGAAGATGGCTTCATCCACTGCCCTACAGAGAATGAGCCTGACTTGGCCCAGTGTTTTTTCTGCTTTAAGGAGTTGGAAGGCTGGGAACCCGATGACAACACCATAGAGGAGCATAAGAAACACTTGCCTGGGTGTGCCTTCCTTACTGTCAAGAAGCAGTTTGAAGAACTAACCCTCAGTGAATATTGGAAACTGGACAAAGAAAGAGCCAAGAACAAAATTGCAAAGGAGACCAACAGCAAGCAGAAAGAATTTTAAGAAACTGCCAAGACCTTCTGCCACTCCATTGAGCAGCCTGCTTCCTTTGCTGGGGTGACCTGAACCTGACTGACATTTAAGCCATGTGTCCCAGCTTTCCCAGCCTGGGCCTCTTAGCAGTGTCTTAAAGAAAGAAATAACGGTATTTTGAAACTGGAGGTCAAATATTATTTTCGTTTTTGCTTGAAGTGGCTCAGCCTGTGTGCCTACCTCTTCATTTTCTGGCTTTGCTGTGTTGTGACCTGGACTGAGACAGTGAGGAAAGGAGTGGGTGAGGAGGGCAGGTCCAATGGCAGGACCTAAGCGGGGTGGGGGTAGGTGGGGGGGTGGTTGGGGGGGGGTGGGTGGGGGGTGGGGGAGTGGGATCATGCAAGGTGTTTCTGGTCTTCATGTTTCCATACTGGTAGCTGACACATCCTGTGCACTGTAGGTGTGGTTCTGTGCAGTGCTGGTGATTCATCAGCCCTCTGGTGTGAGTCTTCTGTAGGGGAATGGAATAAAATACTTGAAAAGTGGGGAACAAAAATCAACTCTGCCCTGTCTACCTCTCTACTCTGGTTTTCATTTTTTTTTTTTTTTGCCCAGGGCTCAGCAGAGCCATGTTTGATTGATACATTTATGATTGTATATTAAAGACATGAGTATTTCCTGGTTAGGTGTTTACTAATGCCTGATGGCTGTGAGGTATTTACTTAGGACTTTATAAGGAAGTGGCAGAGATAGTGAGTAGGTAGAAGTATCAGACTGAAGCATTTTAGTTTTAGCACAGAAATGCAATGAGGAAAGCATGGGTATATGAACCAGATTTACCTTCTACTCTTTCTGACACTGTGTCTGCTATCTCTGTCACACTGGGAAATTTGTCAGATGTCTCCTGATCTCAGTTCTCTCAACGTTATCTTCACCATTAACAGTCTTGAATGTGAAGTGCTGCATCTACGTAGTTGCACCATATATGACTGTGTCTCTTTGTCTCATTTGTTCCAGGACATTTACAATAAAAAGAAATGTATATTGCATTTTGAAAACTGTATGATTCTCTGTCCGCACACCATACTGAAACACATAGGTAGCACTGTATATCAAAAATATTAAGGAAAAATAAGTGTGTTCATTTTCAAACTCTTCAGTACAGGTCTTTCACAATACTAGTAGGCTTCTAGGTCACTGTTATATTTGATACATGTGTCTTCATCACAAGGCGATCTATTCTTCGTTGTGTTTTTTGTACCCTTTTTCAGTTTTTTAATCTTTCTTTCACTAAGATAATGATGTTCAAAATTCACTCTTCTCCAACAAACTTTTCAAAGCAACTTCCAACATTCTGCTTGCCAGAAAATTAAAGTTAAATATTAACAGTCTCTCATTTATTTGTTAAACTTAAACACAATGTCTTTGGCATATAAGGCAGTCTTAATTACTGTGATGACTTCCATTATTTACAAAGTACTGCTTCTTATAGTTTGTAGCTTACACAGTGAGGAAAACATCCCAAATTGCTTTTGGTGCTGCTAGATTGCATAATGAGATGAAGAAGGGGAAGAGTCAGTGTTTCACTCCCTGGAAACCAAATGAGACTTATGGATGTTCCATTAATTTAGAGAACATTGGAAGTGGTGATGAGTTTTGAACACATATAGTACTTACTGGGCACACGAGAGAACATGGAATGTAAGAACTAACAACTAACATTCTTTAACTATCTGCCAGATCCTGGAAAGATGACTGCATTGAACATACGCGTTTTATTTAAACCATAGATCCTATGATTGTCAAAACTGCTTTTAGTAAATGAAGAAAAAAATCAAGTATTGTAACTGAGATTGTGTTTTTGATTTCTGTTTCAAACAAAATATTATTAATATACAGAAACACTACTTATTTTAGTGTGATTTTGTAGCTTGCTATGTTGCTAAATTTTTGGCTATAGTATGTGAAGTTGCATTGATGCAGAAGTGAATTCAAGAGACTGATAGTATAAGACAGTGAATTATAAATTGATAACAGGGTTAGTATAGATATTTACAATACAAAATGATATAAAAATATATATGATACTGCATATAGTGTTTAGATTAATTTAGCCACATCAAAATAGATGGGTATTTCAGACATTATGTTGTATTCTATGAATATTTTATAATACTTATAGCGTAAAAGAATTAAGAACAAAAGTATAAAAATGCAAATGGATCCCCCAAAAATAGTTCCAGAAAGTTAGAAATTAAGTTGGTGGAAGCATTATGCATTATAAATAGATTGGGACAAATCTCCAAGCTCTTTTCTTTTTTTCAAAGCATGAGTGAGTTAAATCAGGATAGGATAAAAATCATATTAGTAATTGGAAAAACAATGAAACCTCAGTTCCTACAATTATATAATTAACATTTTTCTAAATGCAGTTTCCATAATGAAGGGAATATATACCTCTTATTTGAAAGATTCAACCAAATAATTAAAAATCTCAAGAACTATCTCAATGTATTTCTGTTTTAACGCTAAATTTTTTTAGCAAATCAATTTTTCCATATTTTTGAAGTAAATTTTGAAAGAGTACTAACCAGAATTTCATAAACACTTCAGTGAGTAACCAGACGTCAAACTATTACTCTTGTGTGACTGCAATTAATCAAGAGCATTATTTTTCTAGAATATTCTGTAGGGTTGATTCTCTGACATTAATCCCATATTTGAGAGCACATACCTTCTAAAGAGAGGCTGAGTTGTATTTACTTCTCATTCTGTTGTCTCAAATCCATCTCCTGGTTCCACTCCAGAGTTTACTGTTGCTTGTCTCAGTTGACCATTATCATCCTCTACACTGGCTCTCAGGCATTATTAGAGCTTACAGTTAGATTTCATAAGAGGCTCTGGGTACCTCAAAGAGAAGAAAAAATTTTATTTTGTTTTTAATACATACTAGGGAGCAACTATCAAGCTATGAATTATAAAGTCAAGGTCTATAGCATATATTTGCTCAAATTAGTTAGGTTTATTTTTTTTACAAGATATTATATAGTCTTATGTAAGTATAAACTGTCTTTGAATGCTTGGTAATTCAACTGTTCATAACTTATGGATCGCCCTGCCTGAAGCTCCCAAGTGCTGAGATTACAGACATATGTCATGCTTACCAGCTAATGGGTTTGTGACCTAAGAAATTTACAAAACTTATTTAGCTACATGAACTAAGGTTAGTTATTATCCCAAATTTCAATGTATCTATATGTCACATAAAAGTAAAAATTATAATTATACTACAAATATTACAAAGCTTTCTAAAGCTGTCTCACAGCCACCATTTCCCCCAAAGAAGATAGGATTTATAATCATGCCAGTTGTATCTATTACATAAGTCACTTGACTTTCACCTGTCTAAAACAATTAATTGCCTATTTTAGAATAAAGAATACTGTATAAGGTAATATACCACATTTTAAAACAAAAAATTTTATATAGTTCAACTACTTCAGCAATTTCACCATTATCCACAAAATGACCATCTGTATCAATTTCCTTCACCTCCATTCTACTCTACCTATCTTGAATGAAATTTCCAGTGCCATGTAAAAAACAAGGCAGAGGCAATCTGCTGGGAGAAAAACAGTTATCTAAATTTGAAAGGAAGGTGTAGAGAAAGTTGAACAATTGCTTTGTGTCATTCACTGATAGAAACTTTCATGTGAGATTATCTTTTTAAACAGAAAAAACAAACGATAAAGGGAACATCATGAAGTCTTGGAGTGAAGTGAAAGAAGCTGTGGTTAAAGGTCTAAAAAGTTTAAGTCATTAGCTGAACAACTTCTGATAGCCTTAGAATCACACGGGTATGAACAAAGACTTGGTTTTTGAGGCTCCCTTAACAGGACCTTCTGCATTTTCTTCAGCCTCTTTAGTTCCCTGACTTGACATAAAATGTCATTCCCTGTTCTCTCTACTATCCATACCTGTTCATAATGCATTGCTAGTATTCATCAATAATCAGAAGTAAGCTCTACTGGATCTTACTGTATTGATACCTTATAAGGAGAAATATTGTTGAGGAAACAATTCCAATGATTCCATTTAGCTTTCCAAATGGAAACTGACTTTCTTATGTTTGGCCATTTTCTCTCAAGTGCTAAAATGAAAATAGTTTGTAAGACAAATCTTAAAAGGTCTTATTAAGAAAAAAACCTGGTACTAGATATTGGGGTGAAATCTGAAAGATCAGAAAAACAGAACAAGCCACAGCCACCTCACCTCACCTCACCTCACCTCACCTCACCTCACCTCACCTCACCAACTCCTCAGCTGATCTTGTTTCCTCAGACTGAAAGCCTCTGTGTCATCACCCTAATGGATCTCAGCTGAATTGCTGCTAAAAAGCCTCTAATTCTTGGTCCTCAGCCTCAAGAGAGCAAGACGTTTCTGTTTCCTTGTGCCTTATACACCTTTTTGTGTCCTGTCATATTACTTCCTGGGATTCAAGGCATTTGCCTTTCTTAAGTAAAGACATGAGACCTCAAATCCTGGAATTAAAGGTGTGTGCCACCACTGCCTGGCTGTGATTCCAGTGTGGCCTTGAACTCACAGAGATCCAGACAGATCTCTGCCTCCTGAGTGATAGAATAAAAGGTGAGTGTGCCACCACTGTCTGGCCTCTATGTCTAATCTAGTGGCTGTTCAGTTCTCTGATCCCTAGATAAGTTTATTGGGGTGTACAATATATCAACCACAATAGTTCCCATCGCCTCACCCATAATATGGAAATATTTTGGATTACAGTGTACATAATATAGAGTACATAAAACAAAGGACCACTGATAAATACATTTTAATAGACATCTTCCAAATGCTAGTCACTGTAGTTTTAATTTGCAATTATCTTTTATAATCCTCATGAAAATACAAATAAGTGGGAAATATTAACCTTATCTTATAAAGAAAAATAAAGTCAAGTGATGGACACAAAAAAATCCTCCCTGTGAACAATGCCAGTAGGCAAGGGGCTCAAGGGAAAAAAACATTGCATGCCTTCACTTTCTAGAAGAAAAAATATTATTGTTAATGGTTTGTGTTATATTCAGACTTCAATTTATTTTGTCTGTTATATTTTCATTTTAATACGCACTTGGAAAAGAGAAATTTTATGCCTTCTTTTCTTATCAAGTTACTTCAATTTCACACTAATGATATATTATAAATTTAATAGAAAATTTGGCAAAGAAAGTCATATTTATTCATTTTTATTTCATTTAAGTGTGTATATGTTCCTACATGTGGGTGGCCAGCTTTTATGGAGGTTGATGAAGGTGTTGAAGCCAAGGCCTCCGGGAATTTGAAATACAGATGGTTGTGATGCATTTGAAGTAGATACTGGGAATCGAGTTTGGGCCTTCTACAAGAGCAGTAAGTCCTCCTAATCTCTGAATCATCTCTCTGGCCACCCAGTGTGTGTGTGTGTGTGTGTGTGTGTGTGTGTGTGTGTGTGTGTGTGTAACATATGCATATATTTATGCACACACAAATATAAGCACATATGTATGCACATATATAATTATATATTATATAGTACATATGAGATATAAAATAAACACACACATATATACATATTTACACATATATACATATACACACATATATACATAATATGTATATTTATAATACTTTGTAGAAGCCTGACCAAAAGTAAGGCACACTTTTTGTTGTGGGAATTTGAATGTGTGCTGTATCTAAAAAAGAAATCAATTATTTTAAGTGCTTTTAAAAATGAACAATCATCTCATCAACAGAAATACATAAAACTAATACTTTCAAAACTTCATAGAAAATTACTATCATGAAGAGTTGATCAAAAGAAGCAGGGTGTGGAAAACTGATTTTGTTGAATTTTCAATATTGTATCTACAGCAACAGTAGTTATCTCATTTATTTTAATTTTTATACATTTGCTTACATTGGTTGTATTCATTGAAAAGCACAAATTCTCTAGTCAGAAAGTTGTAGTTGTTTTTTATTTTTCTATATTCTAAATCTTTTGCCTTTCTGAATGTTAAAATCTTTAATTTTAACATTTTTAAAGGCAATCAGTGAATGGTGTTGTCAAATTGTTCGATTGTTACTAGAATGTTCAGGGATGTAGGGGGAAAATGAGAATGAAGAAGACTATGAAGACATCTCTGTGTTCAGAACTTTAAACCAACCTGCTCATTATTCAAAAGGGCCCACTCTAATACCAAATAAAATGTGCAGTATCAATTATTTTACTTCAAGCATGAGAAGTGTGCAGAGGGGAGCAAAAAATTACTTCATAAATCAAGGAGAGAGGTAAGAAAAAATATCTGCTTTTGTTTATTTTTTGACTATTCTTAAGAACAACATTCATCTTTGCATAGTATTGCAGATTTATGGAATTATGCCTCTTTCACATTCATGGAAAGATATATTTTTGTCCATTTATTGTGATATCAAATTATGTATAAATAAAAACATAAACATGAAATACAATTCCTTTCAATCATTATAATTGATTCTTATTTCTGATATTTTCTATATCCTAAATATTTTCTCATGAGCCTTTATCAGTTCTCATAGTGTAAAACATAAATCACATTAAAATTAACTTTGAAATTAACCTAATGTGTTGAAGGCTGTTTGAGGGTGGATTATCTTTATATTAAACCCCAAAATAAAATAGTCAACATTACCATCCCCAAAACATGGGAGATTTTACCTGGATAGTTTGACTTGCTCCTCCACACAACTAGATCACATTCTTACCTTATTATTATTTTAGAAAACTCGCGTTTCAAGGACCTACAATACTGGGCATCATTCATATGGAACCTAATTAGAAAACAGGTTGGATGTTGGAGAAATCCTTAATTTAAAACAATTAAAGGGAAAGATGTCAGCTTCATTTTGGGTTTGCTTGTCTTTCCCATCACAGCTGTACTGAAGAGATCTGTCTTTCCCTATCTCCGTGCCTTCCCCCAGCATTATGTCATCGTGCACTGTGTGTACATCCAGGAATCGGTAGTGGCAATTAGTTTCGGAGATTCCTGCCACAGCCAGGAGAAGGAGTGCTGACAGATAACACCCAGCATTCCACACTGAAAATGCTTTGGTGGGTGCTTTCATTCACAAATGACATCTCTCTAGTGGGTGGGGCCAGCCAGCTGTGTACTCCAGCCCTATTTCTGTTCTGAGTGGAGAGCTCTCCTTTCTCCCTCACCCATGCCCTGAATCCTACTGTGTCACAGTTAATCTGGTTATTAAGTGGGAAAAGCATGTCACATAGTGACTATTTAAGGAGCACTGTCTTTTTGCAGAGCAGATCATTATGGGCCCTTTACCTCTCCATTGCTAAAATAAGGTTCCCAGTGGTATCTGTCACCTACCCAAATTTGGGGCTAGGTTTAAATGTGTGCTCCCTCTCCATGTCTTATGTAGAGCTACTTTCTGTATAGTGATTTCATCTGTGTTAGTCATTCTGAAATCATCATTATCTGCCAAGCAAATGGGGCAGAAACACACATGCGTGCGTGCACATACACATTTTAAAATTAAAAATTGGGGCACATGATTTATTAATTTAAGATTCATTTATATCTGTCTTATGTCTTAGGTTGTGGTCCATGAAACAAGAACCAAGTTTTAACCATCTTTATTACCTTAACAAGTAAATTATTTCTAATTTATAAAAACTGATTATTACTTTAGTGTGCAAATTACACTTAATTCATGCAACTGAGTTTGTGAAAGAATTTTTATTTATTTATTTTTTTTACTACTGGACACACTTTGAATGCCTAGAATATAGTATATTAAATATCAGTTCAGTAATACAAATTTGAAGGCTTAAGATCAGGAAATATATTTGTGATAGTTCTGTAGGATACTTAATAAAGAGAGGTTAGGTGACTCAATTAAACATTTCTTTATCTACAAAGTGGAGTAAAAGTCAAGCCCACTCAGTTAGCAGCATAGTTATGGTGATAAGATTTGTTTTGTTTTTGTCACATTATCTTGTACATAATTTTTTGTCTTCTGTCATAGTATAGTTTGAATTTCCATCATCACCTCTTTGTACATCCTTCACTGGTTCGATGTGGTTAACTGGCTCCTATAGTAAGAGGATGTGACAAAGGCACCATTTCCTTGGTTTCTAGGTACTTTCTTCAAATGGTTGAGTCTCAGTGGACTGAAGTCTGTGTGGAAAGGCAGACATAGCCATAGACAAACTCAGAATAATAAAGGACGCTGGTCCAATACAGGGTGACCAAGCATTCTTTAATTCCATTTTTAATTTTTCTGTGCTTCAAAATCATCTTGAATACTTTTAAGATTAACATTTTTAAGCTCATGTCCAGATATTCTGATTCAATACTCTTGGATTCCAGCCCAGAAATACTCATTTTAAACCATCAGTGGTCACTTATATATAGGTGTTTCATGAACCACACACTGAGAAAATGCCACTTATTTGTGTCTGTAACATGAAGAATTTAACTCTCTCCTCCCCTGCTGCCCTCACTAATTGTGGTGGCCATTCTCCTCTTCCTCTAGGTGAACAGGGTGAATGCATATGTAATCTTGTTCAAGCAATCTTGGACAAACAATGCAATGGGACTACTTGTATGCTGCTTGAATGTAACTCCAGAGAAAGTTTGTTGAAGTCATATTCTCCTGACTGCCACTTAATAGTCTTTAAACGTCCATACTGTAATGATGTGAGCACCAGCAATTTATCTACCGTAAAGATTCCTTGAAACATTTATGGACACTTTGAAAAGGAAAAGGGAAAAAAGGGAGGGATAGGAGGAGAAAGATGAGGGTGAAGAGTGAAAGGAGGAAAGAGAAACAGGACTATAGACAGAGTTCTCTAGTCCTGACTGCTTGCTCCCAAATAACCAGCAATCCCTTCCCAAATAACTGACTTGGAAACTTAATATAAATTATAAATGCTCTGCCAATAGCTCAGGCTTGTTACTAACTAGTTCTCACAGCTGAATTCATTTCTATTACTCTATGTGGTGCCCTGAGGCTTGCGGCTTTTACCTCTACCCTATTTTGTGTGTTTGACTCATTCTCTATCTGGCTGGTGACTCCTCTAACTCCACCCTTCCTAATCCCATTATTTTCAGTTTGGCTTTCCCTCCTAACTTTATCCTGTTTGCTATTGGCCAGTCAGGTTGTTTGTTAAACCAATCATAGAGATGTATATTCACACACTGTACAGAAGGATTGTTCCACAGCACAGGACAGAGGAAACTGAAGAGAAAAAGAAGGGAGAGATGGAGGAAGAAGATCAGCAGGAGGAGGGATGATTCTTTTCAGTCATATAGCATCCTTTGCTAGCTACTTTGACTAGTGGTTCTTCTGTTTCTTTCTTTCTTTAATTTTCTATCTTTATATTTCTTAAAAAATGTTATTTATTCTTCTTCCATAATCACATCCTGAACACAATTTCCCCTACCTCCACTCCTTCCTCTGCCCTTACACCCATATCTACTTCTTCTCTATTTCCCTTCAGAAAGAAAAATAACAACAACAACAACAACAAAAAAAAAGGCTTCCCAAGGTTATCAACCAAAAATGACATAACAAATTACAATAAGACTAGGCACAAATCCTCATATGAAGGCTGGATGAGGCAACCCAGTGGGAGAAAAAGGGTCTCAAGAGCAGGCAAAAGAGTCAGAGAAATCCCTATATTCATTGTTAGGAGTCCCATAAGAACACCAAGTGACACAACCATAAGGTATGTGCAGAGGTATATCAGACTCATACAGGCTCCCTGATTGTCACTCCACTCTCTGTGAGTCCCTAACAGCCCTGATTTGTTGATTCTGTGGGCCGTGGTTCTCCTGCTTCTCAATAAGAAAGAACTAGGTAAACTTTTGGGAACCTGGTGTACGTAGACGTACTTTAAAACCTATGGTCATAGTTAACATGGAATAATATTATCATGATTCTGCACGGACATTTGTGAACACTTCTCCTCAACAAGTGTTTTGGGGTATATTTAAAAAGGTATATTTTGCAGTAAGCTTTGTTCTAATCCAAGAGTAATACTCAATTAAGAAATATTGATTACCTATTCAGCACTGAATATAGATTCTGGTCAATGAAATACTATCTGTGATGTCTCAAAACATTGTTCTAAGTGAGAATGGGTAAGTTAGAAGAATGAGAAGTGGGCTTAGATGGTAAGATTTTTATGAAATGATAATTGTGATAAATTAATGAACAAAGACTAAAGAGAATGGTTCCTTCCTGGAGAGTGATCCTGGAGCATAGACAAGAAGCTAAAGGAAAAACATTCAGTAAAGTCTGACTGACCTTCAAAAGTCTATCACAAAAAGATTCTCCAGAGGATATGATAGCAAAATAAATCTCTGATATGAAAGAAGGTCAACAGTATCAATGATATAAATATACAATTAACTTAGAAAACTGTTCATTGGTTCAGTAAATTCTTACTGTTAGTAGTATTTTCATACTAAACAGGTCCAGTGCTTTGAAATGATAATATTATTTTACAAAATTAAATTGTCCTATTATTTCACTCAAAACTCTGTACACACACACACACACACACACACACACACACGAGAGAGAGAGAGAGAGAGAGAGAGAGAGAGAGAGAGAGAGAGAGAGAGAGAGAGAGAGAGAGAGGAGTAGGGTTGGTAGTTATTACATTCCGTATTTCAGGAACTTTTCCCAGTTCTTCTTCTTGACCATCTTGGGTCCATTTATGTTTTCCATTTCTCTTTTTACTGTTTGTTATTTGGAAGTTTGTAGTAATTCTCCATTTTATGAATGGACCATATTTTATACATGCTTACTATAATTGTAATGACATCTGGTTAATTCAGTTATTGGAATGTGCAAGGTATTAGAAATTTATGCTACTATTATAGAAAGAATAAAGGAAAGAAAGGAAGATAGACAGACAAAGAAAGACAGGATGTGGTGGTATTGTGTTCCCCAAAATATTGTGTACCTTAATAAACTTATCTGGGGTCAGAGACAGAATAGCCACAATATGAAACAGAGGTTAGGCAGTGGTAGCATACGCCTTTAATCCTAGCATTCCAGAGGCAGAAATTCATGTGTTCAAGGATACACCCAAGCATGGTGACCCACGCCTTTAATCCCAGAAAGCAAGCCTTTAATCCCAGGGAGTGGTGGTAGAAAGCAGAAAGGTATATAAGGCGTGAGGACCAGAAACTAGAGGCATTTGCCCTGGAGAGGCATTTGCCCTGGAGAGGCATTTGCCCTGGAGAGGCATTTGGCCTGGAGAAGCATTCAGGCTTCTAGCAGCAGTTCAGCTGATTCCCATTCTGGATGAGGGCTCGGGGCATCCAGTCTGAGGAAACAAGACCAGCTGAGGATCCGGCGAGGTGAGGTAGCTGTGGCTTATTCTGTCTCTCTGACCTTCCAGTATTCACCCCAATAACTGGCCTCGGGTTTGATTTTATTAATAAGAACTTTTAAGATTCATGCTACAACAGGATGGTTAGGGCCCTCAAATAATGTGATATTTAGATAATGGGTAACATCCAATATAATTAATCATGGAGCAAGAGCCTTTTCTCAATTTGGTTTACTATCTTCTTTGCATATTTTCACATTTCCCCTATAGGTTTTTTTTTTTTTTTTTTTTACTTAAGTCACCTTAATTTTCAGTTTTCTTACTTCTGTTTTATCTGTATTGCTGTTACTTTCTAATTTTGCTGTGATGAAACACCATAACGAAAAGCAACTTGGGCAGGAAAGAGTTTATTTGGCATATGTACATAGACTCACTGTCCATTAAGTGATGTCAAGGTGGGAACTCAAACTGGATAGGAATCTGGAGGCAGGCACTGATACAGAGGGCACAGAGGAGTGTTGATTACTGGCTCCTTCTCAACATTTTTTATCTCCCAGAGAGTACAGCCCACGGAACTCTCAACTCTGTATAACTTTTCTATTGAAAAGTTCCTAATTCCTTCCACAAACTTCCCAAAACCACATGTCAGGTATGTCATAGTAATGCTATACTGTTCTGATACCAATTTCTGAAACTTCACAAACCAGGTCTCCATAGTATGTATTGTTCTTGGTGGTTGTCATGGTACTGGCATCTCCAAAATGCTGGGATCTGCAACTGAGCTACACTTTCACCAATAGCAGCTCCTGGATTCTATTCTGGAATTCAAGCCCTGTCACATGGTGTCAAGCCTCAGTTGCTCTCCTACATGATTCAAACCAGCGCCATGTGGGTGACTCTTATACTACAGAGCTCAGCTGTCAGAATGACCTTGGCCACCTTTGGAACACACTTTCTGTGTGCTGACTCTCAGGAAACACTTCCCAGATGACTTCACATCAATGTTGCTGATATCTTCTTAATCACTGCTAATTTCTTAGCTACAGCTGACCAGCATCCATTGTCCCAGCAAAGCAAAGGTTTCACTTTAGTCATCCCTCCACGTTGGAATCACAATTTATTCTTCAACCTCAGTTGCCCCAAAGCACATATTCTTAATTCAAAATGTGCAGTGGCCCTGCTCGAGTCTGGGACTCTCAAATTTCTGTCTGGAATGTCACAAGCCAGACCACTATATTTTGCATTCCTCTTGGTGGCTGTCCCATTGCACTGATGTCTCCAAGCAGCTAGGTCCACCTGTGAGAGATTTTTCTTGACTGGATCATTTGAGGTTGATTCATCCCAGATATGGACCACACCTTTTCATGGCAGCCTATATAAAGGATTGTGGAAGAAGGAAGCTTTTTCTTTTTGCTTGCTTGTCTTCATTCTCAATGGCAAGGTTGTATATGCTGCTGCTGACACATTCCTTCATTGGTATTAGAGCCTATATCTTTAGGATTCTGATGAAATACTGAATACTAGCTGAAAAAGACATTACCCTGAATATCAACTAGAAACTTTTTGATCAGTTATTTTATGGCTGTCCTTAATTTCATTAGTGTAACATTAAAAAACTGAGAGTATATTTAATAGAGAATGGTAGAATGAATCAAGCCATACTTTAATGTGTAAGGCTTATGGTTTTAAGAGCAAGGTGAAGTTTAGTAGACAATTAATGATGATCCCATCAGGACCAGCTCAATACTTTTAAACTGTGATGTTCCTGAGAGTTGTGAGTGAGATGACTGTCTTGTCCATTGTATTAACATTTGAAAATATAAATCTTTAAAAACATTTTTGCAAGCCATCCCACCCTAGAGAATGTGTTCCAAAAAGCTATTTCACGTACCCAGGATAAGTCCCGGTCCCACTGCCAGGGGCTCCCCAAACAGATCTAGCCACATAACTGTTGCCCACATTTGGTGCGTGGGGGCTAGTTCAGTTCCATGTATGTTCCCCAGTTGACAGGCCAGAGTCCATGAGCTCCCACAAACTTGGGTCAGTTGTCCCTGTGGCTTTCCTCATCATGGCCTTAACCTCACTTGCTCCTTTGATTCCTCTCTCTCTCTGTCTTTAACTGAAGTCTAGGAGCTCATCCCAGTGCTTGGTTGTGGATCACCACATCTGCTTCCATCAATTACTGGATATAGGTTCCATGATGACAATTAGGGTAGTCACTGATCTGATTATAGGGGAGGTGGCTTCAGGCACCATCTCCATTATTGCTAGGAGTCTTAGTTGGTGTCATCCTTGTGGATTCTTGACATGGGGGGAGGGGCTTGGTACTGCCTCAACTTAGTATGTCGGAATTTGTTAACTCTCCAGGGGAGGCCTTATCCTTTCCAAGGAATGGATGGGAGGTAGGATGGGGGAAGGTGAGGAGGGTGGGAGAAGGAGAGGGAGGGGGAACTAGTATTGGTATGTAAATGAAAATACTATTTAAAAAATAATTAAATTAAAAGAAACATTTTTGCAATGGAAGTGTAAAAGATTGTGTTTGTATATATTTGATAGAAGGATGACATAAATGGTTGATGGTGGAAGGAAGGAAATAAGGAAGAAAGAAAGGAAGAAAAGAAGGACAAAGGAAGGAAAAGAAAAGGAAATATACCTGGTTTTCTATTTATCTATCATACAGTTGTAGAATTTTTGTTTGCTTTTGGGTGGCCACCACCTAATATTAATTTTAACTTTAAACTCCTTAAAATTGTCAGTCTCAAGTGGGTGCAGTATTACCCATGAGGTAGAGAAAGGAGGATCATGAGTTTGAAGTCAGCCTGCACTACTCTACTACATAGGGAGCCTCTATCTCAACAAGAACAACTGTAGTCAATTTCTTTTGTAGATGACAATGTCTTTATCCTCTGCAATTCAGTTTCTACTATATCTCAAGATAAAACTACTTTATATAGAGACTAAATACTAGTTAATTTCTTTTCCTAAGGGGACAAAGATTACTGTAAATCCTTTATAAGAGTCTCTTTGATTTTTTTTTAATTACCTGGAGATAATTTTCAAACACCTGTCTAATAGCTTGTAAATAAATCTTAGGACTGTTATTAAAATATCTACACAAAGCCATTCTGGCTGATTTTCATAATACCACCATTTTACTAAAATTTTATGTGTGTGGATGTTTATCTATATATATGTCCATGCATCACTGGCTTGCTTTGTGCCCATGGAGGCCAAAAGAGGACATTGGATCCACAAGATTGGGAGTCAACAGACTATTGTGAACTGCCATGTTAGTACCAGGAACCAAACCCATTTCTTATAAAAGAGCAGCTAGTGCTCTTAATCATTGAGCCATCTCTCCAGCCCCCTACAATACTTTTACTTATTAAGTATCAGTCTGATCAGCTACATTATAGTCTACCAATTATTATAGATTTATTTTAAGAAGAATCCACACAGTTCAATGGGTAATATATAATTTCTTTTCAACGTGGGGGGCAGTGGGCATGACACTTTGTGTAGGAAGTTTATATTTATGACCTGCAGCCAGCAATGGCAAATATTTAGCTTTCAAATAAGTTAAAAAGGGGGATAAAATCTTCAATCTGTTATTTTGTAGTTGAATTAACTTTTTTCAATTTCCACAAGCCTGAAGTTTATTATATTTCCTGTATGATAAGGCTCCATTGTCCAGTATGTTTATTATTTCATTGGGATTGCTATTATTTTGTGTGTGATTTGTGTATTATTGGGTATGTTCCTCCAGAAGAATAACAAAGCTTTTCTATCTGATTTCTGTAACGGCTTATAAAAACGTAACATTTAATTTTATTTTAGATAAGGAACACCAAACACGATCTTTTTAGACTGCAAGCAAGAGACAAAACAGGAGGTGCTTTCACACATTTTAGGCTTAAAAAAAAATAGCCCAGCTTTAGTAGTAACAAGCACACACAGGTATATTTAAAAGCTTGGGCTGCCAATGGTGTTGATTATTATTAAAAGTTATATGAATTTTCTTGAATTTTGAACTAATTAAGGTATATTATAAAACAAAACTTGTTGTCAAGATTCCAAAGAAATGTGTGTGAGAACCACGTGATCAAAATTAAAACGAATCATAGTATGCTTTAAATCAATAGAGGCAATAATACAAATATTTCTGAAGATAGTTCTATTTTATGCCTTCAGTTAAGTAGTGTGTCTTAGTAGTTTAGTGAACCTCTTTTTAATTAAAAAAAACAGAAAAAGTATAATTTCTAAAATATTGTACAACCTTTTTTATGTATGTGATTGATGACAAAATTTAACCCGTATTTCAGGACAGTATGCAATTTAGGCTTAAAATGGAATAAAAGTTTGTTCTTATCCTATTTATTTACTTTTTCTAATCTGTTTATTCTATTATTGTAGAATAATGAGTTCCTATTTATTATAGTATGAATTAATTATTTTCTTTAATACTTATAAGGTTCTAGAATCAGACCTCCGTGAGTTAACTCATGCACCCTAAAGCATCCTCATCACCTTTATGACATGAGTCTATCTTCTAACTTGAGTACCATTATATTATTTTTATGGGGAAAACAGATTAAACTACAGTGTATTTCCACTGATGAGCACTATCAGCCTTATATTACAATCACCATACATTTAGCCTGGAAATATATTACAACTATCTTAATAACTTTATAAAATAAATTGACCTTTAAAAGAACAAGAAGACAGATACTGTGTAGATTGTCATGCTTTTATAATTCCTGATATCTTAACTGCTTTGTGTAAATGCTCAGCTTGCTATGTATGATTTCGTTTCCCTTGGTTGAATTTTTTCCCTCTTGCTTGTGATTTGTATATTTTGTAAAGATCCTTTCCTTGCTTCCTCACTTTGTATTTTCTATCTTTCTGTGATGTTGTTTGATCAAATTGCTATAGTCTTGACCTCTGCTCTAGGTTATGTGAAACCAACAGAACCTCTGAGCTTGTTCTTTCACATCTATTATGCACCACTGCAAGCAGCAGCATTTCCTAAGTTACGTTTGACTTCTGGTGAAACAGCTTTCATTTCTTGTATAATGCCATACTTGAGCCAAGCCATTCTCCCCCATGAATGTGTTTGCCGTTAACATGGTAAAATGACAACGCGAAGGATTTGTTGTTCTGATCTGTAGAAATTTTTCTCTGCAACTCACTTCTTTCAACTTTTTACTCCTATAAAGACTCCTTTCATCTTTTAGATGCTTCTGATTCACTTCAATGAAACGTAAAGGATTTCTACCCTAGAAATGTGGGGCTAGCAGCACACATCTTCTAACCCTGGACTAATGGCAGTGGCAGCAATGTAAAAATCACATACATTCCACACAATCTTGGGAATTGGATTTGGGAACAATGGGACTAACTTCTACTGTTATCAGGCATGTTTACACTACCAAAAGATGTACAATTATCCTTCATTGTAACAGAAGAATGTCATTAGCTTGGCTGCATAATCACTCAGGATCTTGCTTTTCATAGATAATCTGTGTCCATGTTCTATCCATTTGATAATGAATGTCTTTGGCCTAGAATTCCTTATTCACAATTTCAGAATTAGGAAGGTAAGATGAAGTTTACTTGAAGCAGCCTTAAATGGTTCACCTAATACTGAATCTGAGTTTCAGATGTGGTATCAAACTCTCAGATCCAAATTCCATTCCTATGACCCAACGAGATGGGTGAATACTGACTGCATTCAGTATCATAATTGCTGCAGTATAGACATGTGCACTAGGCCATAACCCTGAGCTATTATTTGGATCATGCATCTCAGGTTTTGCTTTCCTGTGCTGATGGATGTATCCAGGGCAATTATTTTACAGATTTTCTATATTGTTTCTTGGAAAATTATAGATTTGGCACAGTATATTCCATCATACTAGTTAGTAGCTTTCCTTAAAAAAAGTTAGATACTCGTGATTTTAAGATCTAACAGAAAACATATGATTATTAAGCAAATAAAGTGTTTAACTAGCTAGAAAAAAAATTTATCTGGGTTACTTAAAAAAATACAAACAATCTTCCTACTCCTGCAAGTTTATAAAATGTCTGGAATGATGAGAATAAAGAGGAAATGTCTACTGAGCATTGACAAAAACAATGAAGAATGAACCATATTTTACCAGATTATACCCTGGATTTGGAGAATTTATTTATTTTTCTCATACCCGAGTTTTAAGGTTCATGAGTTTCTAAAAGAAATTAGAAAAATGAAAAGACATTTAATTTAGAATGAGTTCTTTAAATTTTCTGAATATTAGCACCACAATAAAGTAAGAAACACAAGAATTATACAGGTTACCATTGAACAGGACTCAAGGTACGAAACATAGGCACATTATACCGTATCAGTGCACAGCAGGTCCTTAATAAAGAACATTTCCCCCTCAGTTACTCTGATTACTTCTTTCATTTCTTGAAGTTTCTCTATGTCTTTTTGTACAAACAGAGGTTATTTTACCAACCGGCTGGTTTCTATTTTGCTTTGCCATTTTCCTTTTCCATTTCCTCACTCTGGGAGGCTATAAACCGTGCTGTGTCCATAAGTAAATAGAGAAGTCCTTCGCTTCTAACAAAGAATATATTCTGGCAAACACACTGCTCTTACATGGAGTGTCAGGATTTCTAAGCCTCCCCAAGGAGTCCAGTAAACATATCCAAGGAAAGGAAATGGAGTGATTATGAGTCCTTTTCAAGGCAGCAAGAACATTTTTCTAAAAGAAAGTCAGGCTGTATAAAGAGTCGCTTGCTTATCCTACAAGACCTTTAGAGATAGGGGAAAAAATGCACACAAACACAAGGTATTGTTAACTCAAGAGATAGAAGTTTAGTTGAGAGCTATGGTTTATTTTTAAAACCATATTTTAGTAACACAAGATAATATAATCCTTCTGATTATAGTCAGTTCATATGAAAGTGACTTGTATTAGCCAGTATGTATTGAGCAATATTTTAATGTATAATATGACTTAATATTTTGAAAATAAAGATGCTGTGAATGATATACATAGGAACTAAGTTTTCAATTACTAGCTTTGTGAACTTGAGAAAAAGATTTGCTAATGTCTCTGAACAGCATTTCCTCTGACTATTAATTACAGATTTCTTATAAGATTATTCTGAGTATCAAGAAAAGATACTCCATACAGTAGGACATAGTCAATGATTCCTAAAAGGCCTTCAGTGGTTGATTGTTCTGATTCAGTTTCTTCTACCAATAGTAAAACATTAGCTAGCACTGCATTTGTTTTTAAATATCAGTTTCAAACAGTGGATATTTTTAGATTTTCCAACTGTTCACCAAAATCAAAACAAGAAAATCAAGAGAAATGAAATATTATAGGTGTGGCATGATGGAAACTCAAAAATAAAAATAAAACTACCATGTGAGAAAACATACTATTTAAAATATAAACAGTCACTAGTCATATAAGTAGCAGAAAGGTAGAGAGATGAATATATAGCGCTGCTATTCTGATGTCTTTGCTCCTTGTGCATATATATTCTTCACTATCTGAACAAGCATGCACTCAACACATATAATTTTTGTTGTGTGGCTTTTTGTGGGAATAGATAAACAATGATCTATTCACATAGGTAGGCCATGGAAAATAGATTGACATAATGATGACACTAAGGTCCAAATGATGAACCAATGAGTTTATTGGCCCTAATTCCATAGGATAGCTGAGGGGTTGCTAATGGGAGCATGGATGACTCAGAGAACTTCCATACTGAAAGTCTCAGCCTGAGTAACACAGAAACCAGCTTTTAGGAGGTAGTAAAATAAAAGAACTTGTGCTGAAAACTGCAAGTTGTTCACGTAGTTTGCTGTGGGAATGGAGATTTAGATGAATAGGAAGACTGAGGAGTTACACTCACAGGAAAATAAAAAAAAATAAAAAACTTTGGGGGTATGTGTGAGGTAACTAAGCTAAACCGGTAAGAGAAAGGAAAAGGCTCTGGGGCAATGACAGCAGGCCAGCTCCTTACCATCATCACCACCCCAAGCCCTTGAGGAGCATATTTAAGTCTCTATTGTCCTTCCTTTTATCCTTGATTCTAAGGAAGCTTATTGTGACAGACTAAAGTGAAAGGGAGGCTCCTAGGAAGAAGTTTCTCCCTAAAAGACCACCACGAATGCCACCATAGACAAAGCACTAAATATGTAATCATTAGAAATACTGCACCTACATCTTGGTAGCTGTGGTAGACTTAACCCCCCCACCATAGCAAAGCTATAAGCTCATTATGCGAATATAAGAACAAACAGAATATAGTTTAATCAGCTATAGACAAAGTTGAGTCTGTCACTCCCAGCCTGTGCCTAACAAGGCACAAATGAGAAATGAACAGAAACTCCTCAACTAACCCTAAGCAAATGGTCAGTACATGAACAGCACTTGGTCATCTCTCTGGTTGTTCCAGGGGACTGTACATAAAGAATGTGGGCCATCTAATGGCTTGGACCACGAGAGCCAAGAGAACTCACTAATCTGATAACAGTTTCCTTGGACTTTATCCAGTTTCTAAACCAAAAACCTCTGGCTAAGGAAGTTCAGTTTCCTTTTTCTCTCTTGGAAATCCCTACCACCCTCAAGGAGTTTTCCTTAATTTCTCACTTTTTTCCAGTTT
This sequence comes from Peromyscus melanophrys, assembly GCA_902168415.1. NCBI lineage: Eukaryota > Metazoa > Chordata > Mammalia > Rodentia > Cricetidae > Peromyscus > Peromyscus melanophrys. The sequence goes on from CABHPR010145475.1 coordinate 22,429, forward strand.
CAGACATTTATGCAATTATCCTTAATAAAGTTGACTTCCTCTTTGCATATTGTCATTAATATGAGACAATAAACTTAGAGCTTCTGTCTCAAGTAGATCATTGGTGATCATGGGTGTACGATACTCTCTAAGTTCTTGAGTCATGCATAACTAAGCCATGAAAGGTCTCATTACAATTAAATTTGTATAACCAACATGGATAATGATTCACAAAAGCTACATCCCTAGGTCTCTTTATACAACTTTCAGTCAACTCTCTTCTCCCAGGCAATTGTTACTGCTACTATAACCTCAAGACTTTGTGAATCTTGTAAGCTTCCAGTAGTTACTGAAATTTGTGAGATGTTTGCTTCCTAAGCCTAATGACTGTAATTTACTTTCTAAATCTTAATGAACTTCCTTCAGTCATGAGCTATTGTAATTCTGAAGAAATCACTACACACATGTTGTTCTCACCATTCAAGTTACTGTGCACAAAGAAGTTAGTAAAACATACACAATTTTCAACTATTGTGAAAATTAAATTACAGAAAAGAGAAATAGAGAATAACAATCCTATCAGGTTAACTAACCGCTGCCCTATATCAGAAGGTGATTTTCATATATTATAGAGAAGAATAAGATGGGAAAGAAGGATAAGAGGTGTGTATATAGGTATAAGATGTCACAATTTTAAGTAACACATCACATAATGAGTTAATGTGAAGGTGTGAACAAGGACTTGGAAAAGTTGTGAATTTGAATCTACCAGAGACTTGAGGATGGGTTATCCACAGCAGCACTAGAAACAGTCAGTTCAAAGGTCCTCCAAAGGATTGTACCTAGGATGTTGATGAAATGTTGAAATTAATATACTCAGAATGTAGTAAGAGCTTAGATATTTGCGTGGAAGACAGAGATAATAATTAGAAAATAGTTCAAAAATAGAAATTTGTGTAAATTATTCTAAGAACTTTGGCTTGTTTTTTTTTCCAACAGATGGTAAAGTCATTCTGGCTGTACTAATAGATTAAAGAAAATAATAGAATAGATGAATGAAAAATGGAGAAAACTGTGAATGAATTAAGAAGTGACAATTATTCTGATACTAGAATTGATGGCATTTCCTGAGCAATTAAATATGTGGTAGAAGAAAAAGAGAAAAAAATGGACAACTATAAGGTTTTGTAAGATGAATTATACTGGTAGTAGGGCAGGGAAACACAAGTCAGGAGCTGACAATAGGTTCTGATGGATTTAGAAATGCATTTTAAGTATGCTAACTGTGAGGTTATTGTTTTTTAAAAAGAGTCACAAAAACACTTAGATACAAGTCTGGAGATAAGATCACAGATTCAAATACAAATAGAAAATTTCCCAAATAGCCTTTATTTGTTTTCTGCAGAAAATTCTGTAAAATTATATAATTTTCAGAATTATAATTCATTAAAATGTCTTTAATCATTCATAAAATTTCTAGAATTGTTTTAAAGGTAGAGCAATATCTAAAAGGTCCAAGCAAATATGGTCAACTTTGATTAGTATAATTTTGATAACTTTTTACTGTAACATGATATTTTACATATGTGAACCAACAATTACTCATCTACAGCAACATAATGTCTACCTCAGAATATTTTGTGGGAGATCATATAGTTTAATATACTTCCTTGTAAGTTTAGTTTCTAACTATAAAGAGGCACAGGATATGCAATGAATTAAATTTGCCCAATGTATCATCCAACTTACTCGCCGCTGGGAAAAAAAAATAGAAATAGAAAGGCAGAAATATCCCGATATAATCATATTAAGAAAAACTAATACGAGTACTGTGAGCATATTAACAAGTAACAGAATCAAGTTGTTCTATTGATTTTACACATTGTTTGCTATGCTTTATTTTGCTTTTAATTTGTTTTAGTATTTTGAGATAGAGTATTTTGTATAATCCATGGAAGACTCAAAACTCTGATCCTCCTGAATCAGTAACTCAAAGCTAGCACTAAAAGTATGTAACATACTAATGATACAAACACTTGTATAAATATAAGTAGAAATACTTGGAAAAGCATATGTACACACTATTTAATCAAATTTCTTATTGGTTCATTTTTAGGGGGAGGGAAGGCTTTATTGCATCTTATGGCTTATAAGTCTTCACTAGAGAAGTCAAGGCAGAAAACCAAGAAAGGAAAATGGAGGCAGGAGCTGATGCAGAGGCCACAGAGAAGAGCTGCTTACTGGCTTTCCCCAATGACTTGCTCAGCCTGCATTCTATTTATCTATCTATCTATCTATCTATCTATCTATCTATCTATCTATCTATCTATCTATCATCTATTTATCTATCTATCCATTCATTCATTCCTTTTTTTAACATACCAACTGCATTTCCCCCTCCCTCTTTTCCTTCCATTCCCTCCCCCCACATCCTCTTGGTGGATTTTTTGGGTTGCTTATATATACTATCATGTCATCTGCAAAGAGCTATACTTTGATTTCTTCCTTTGCAAATTGTATCCCCTTGATCTCTTTTTGTTGTGCTACTGCTCTAGCTAGAAGTTCAAGTGCTACATTGAATAGATATGGAGAGAGTGGACGGCCTTGTCTTGTTCCTGATTTCAGTGGAATTGCTTTGGTTTCTCTCCATTTAATTTGATGTTTGCTGTTGGCTTCCTGTATATTGCTTTTATTATATATAAGTATGCCCCTTTTATCCTCAACTTCTTCACGACTTTTATAATGAAGAGGTGCTGAATTTTCCCAAAAGTTTTCTCAGTATCCAATGAGATGGTCATGTAGTTTTTTTTTTTTTCTTTCAGTTTGCTTATATTGTAGATTGCATTGATAGGTTTCCATATGTTGAACCTTTCTTGCATCTCTGGAATGAAGCCATTTTCATCATGGTGGATGATGTGTGTGTGTGTGTGTGTGTGTGTGTGTGTGTGTGTGTGTGTGTGTGTGTGTGTGTGTGTTTGTTATTGGATTCAGTTTGCCAGTATTTTACTGAGTATTTTTGCATCAATATTCATGAGGGAAATTGGTTGATAATTCTCTTTCTTTGTTGAATATGTGGTTTGCGTGTCTGGGTAACTGTGGTCTCATAAAAAGAATTTGGCAATGTTTTATTTTTATTTTTATTTTTATTTTAATTTTCTGAAATAATTTGAGAAGTACTGGTATTAGCTTTTCTTTGAAAGTCTGGTACAATTCTGTCCTGAAACCATTTGTCCCTGGGCTTTTTTTGGTTGAGAGATTTTTAATTATTGTTTCTATTTCTTTTGAGGTTATTAGTCTATTTAAATGATTTATCTGATCTTGATTTCATTTTGGCATGTAATATCTATCAAATCTGTCATTTCTTTTAGATTTTGCAATTTTGTGGAGTACAGGTTTTTATAGTATGGCCTAATGATTATCTGGATTTCCTCAGTGTCTGTAGTTTTTATTTTTATTCATTTTTATTTCTGATTTTGTTCATTTGGATATTCTCTCTTTGTCTTTTATTTAGTTGATAAGGGTTCATCTATCTTGTTGATTTTGTGGAAGAACCAACTCTTTGCTTCCTTGATTCTTTGTATTGTTCTCTGTTTCTATTTTACTGATTTCAGCCCCCAGTTTGATTAGTTCCTGCATCTACTCCTCTTGGGTGGGTTTGCTTCTTTTTTTTTTTTCTTCTAGAGATTTCAGGTATGCTGTGAAGTTGCTAGTATGAGGTTTCCTCAAATTCTTTATGCAAGCACTTCACTTTGTGCTAAGAAATTTTCTCTTAGCACCACTTTCATTGTGTCTGATAAGTTTGGCTATGTTGTGCATTTGTTTTCATTGAATTCTAGGAAGTCTATAATTTCTATTTCATTTCTTCCTTGACCAAATGGTAATTTAGCTGGCAGTTGTTTGTTTTCCCTATGTTTGTGGACTGTCTGTAGTTTGTGTTGTTGTTGAACTCTAACTTTAAACCATGGTGATCTGATAAGATACAGAGTGTTATTCCAGTTTTTCTGTATTTGATAAGACATTCTTTATGGCCATGTATGTGGTTAATTTTAGAGAAGGTTCATGAGGTGCTGAGAAGATGGTATATTCTTTGGTGGTTGGGTCAAATGTTCTTTATAAATCTGATAGGTCCATTTGAGTCATAACATCTATTAGTTCTGTTATTTCTCTGCTTAGTTTTTGTCTGAATGACCTGTCCATTGGTAAGAGTAGGGTGCTGAGTCTTCCACTATTAATGTGTGGGTTTAATACATAATTTAAGCTTAAGTAATGTTTATTTTTATAAATGTAGATGCCTTTGTTTTAGTGTATTAATATTCAGAAGTGAGAGATCATCTTGGTGGATTTGTCCTTTGATGAATATGAAATATCCTCTATCTCTTTTGATTAATTTTTGTTTGATGTCTATTTTGTTAGATATTAAGATAGCTATACTAGCTTTCTTTTTAGATCCATTTGTTTGGAAAATCTTTTTCAAATTCTTTACTCTGGGGTAATATCTGTCTTTGATGTTGAGGATTTTTTTTTATACAGCAGAAGGATGGATCCTGTTTTCATATCTACTTTGTTAGCTTGTGCACTTTCATGAATTGAGTCCATTGACACAGATTATTAATGACTAATGATTGCTAATTCCTGTTATTTTGTTATTGTTGTTGGTGGTTGTGGTAATGGCAATGGCGGTGGTGGTGGTGGTGGTGGTGGTGTGTGTGTATGTGAATGTGTGTATGTTTCTTTGTGTTTTGCTGGTGTGGGATTATCTATTACCTATGTCTTTGTGGGTGTAGCTAACTTCTTTGGATTGGAGCTTTCCTTCTAGTATCTTCTGTAAGGCTGGATTTGTGAATAGATATTGATTAAATTTGATTTTGCCATGAAATATCTTATTTTCTCCATCTATGGTGATTGAAAGTTTTGCTGGGTATAGTAGTCTGGGCTGGCATCCATGGTATCTTAGAGTATGCATGACATCTGTCCAGGTTCTTCTGACATCTAGAATCTCCATTGAGAAGTCCAGTGTAATTCTGATAGGTCTGCCTTTATATGTTACTTGGTCTTTTTCCTTTGCCACATTCAATGCTCTCTCTCTCTCTCTCTCTTTTATTTTGTATGTCTAATGTTTTGATTATTTTGTGGTGAGGTGACTTTTTTCTGGTTCATTCTATTTGGTGGTCTGTAAGCTTCTTGTACCTTTATAGGTATGTCCTTCTTTAAGCTAGGAAAGTTTTCTTCTACAATTTTGTTGAATATATTTTCTAGGTCTTTGAGCATGGATTCTTCTTTTTCCTCTATTCTTATTATTCTTACGTTTGGTCTTTTTGTAGTGTACCAGATTTCCTGTATGTGTTGTGGTAGAAAATTTTAGATTTAACATTCTTTTTGACAGATCAATCTATTTCCTCTATTGTATCTTCAACTCCTGACATTCTCTCTTCCATATTCTGTTGGTAATACTTGCTTTTGTAGTTCCTGTTCACTTCCTCAGGTTTTCCATTTCCAGAATTCCATCAGTTTGTGTTTTCCTTATTGCTTTTATTTCCATTTTCAGATCTCGAACAGTTTTATTTGTTTCCATCAACTATTTGTTTGTTTGTTTGTTTGTTTTCCCTTGGTTTCCTTGACATTCTTTAAGAGATTTGTTGACTTCTTCCAATAATTTGTTTGTCTTTTCCTCCATTTCTTTGAGAGATTTTTTTCATTTTCTCTTTAAGGACCTCTGTCATCTTTATAATGTTAAAGTGTTTTTTGTGTCATGGCTATTTTGGAATGTTCAGGTCTTGCTCTCATAGGATATTTTGATTCTGGTACTGACATATTTTCCTTTCTGCTATTAATTTTGTTCTTATATTGGCATTTAGATATCTAGATTTGGTATGATTATAGGTGTAGGTGTTGATTCCTGTGCTTGTCTTTGTTGGATGGGTGTTTTGTTCCTTGGTTTTTGTTTCCTCTCTGGTCTTCTGGTCTAAGTGGCCAAGAGTTTTGGTGACTCGTGAGTCTTTAGGTCTAGTAGGGTGTTTCTGCTGGGGTTTTGGAGGTCTTGAGTCCCTTGACTGGGTCTGTCCTCTGGAAAAGCCAGAGTCTCTTTGGGTCTCTGGATCTGGCCTGGCCTCCAGTAAAGCCTGAGTCTTCTTCTGGAGTACCTAGAACCAGCCTGGCCTCCTGTAGGGTTGCTGGGGCATGTTCTTCCAACTGGTGTAGATTATACCTGAGACTGTGGAGTCTGTTCTAGTTCTGGGGAAGGACTGGCTGTGGGGAGCATGATGATGTGGGAGGCGGTGGATCTTGGGGGAGCAGAACCTGGGGGAGGTAGTAGCTGTCTAGCTGGCAGGTGGCTCACTCACTTGTCTACTCATGAAGACTACACCAGAGCAGTGAGATTCCTCTGGAGTTGGAGACAGGGTCCAGCAGTGGTGTTGGTGCTGAGATGGGAGGGAGTAGGCAATAGGAAGTGAGGGCCACTCACAGGTTGTGGCTGGTGTGATCTGTGCCTCAGTGGTAAAAGTCTGCCAAGATTAGGGGCAGGCCCAGCAGCAGAAGGGCCAGGGTGAGCTGGGATGGCATGGTCATGGGGAAGGATCATAGGGAACAGAATTGTAACATGAATCTTAAAAGGTCTTATAATAAAAAACTCAGAGCCAGATATTGGGGTGAAAGCTGAAAGATCAGAGAAGCAGAACAGCCAGCCACTAGCTTACCTCTATGAAATCTTCAGCCTCAAGAGAGTGAGTTCCTGTTTCCTCACACTTTATATATCTTTCTGTGTCCTGCCATATTACTTCCTGGGATTAAAGGCATGTGTCACCACTACCTGGTTCTATTTCTCTCATGTAGCCCAGTGTGGCCTTGAACTCACAAATATCCAGATGGATTTCTGCCTTCCGAGTGATAGGATTAAAGTTGTGTGCCACTGCTGCCTGGCCTCTATGTCTGTTTTAATGGCTGGCTCTATCCTCTGATCAACAGGTAAGTTTTATTGGGGTACAAATATATCACCACAGAGAATCCAGAGAGGATCAGAGTTCAGGTGGCAGGCTGGTCACTCACCCATTCTGACTGGTGTCGTCTATGCCCCAGTGGCAGAAGTCTGCTGGGGTTGGGAGCCATGGTTCTTATTATTATAAAGTAGAAGGTTGCACACTTTATCATTAATACTTGAATAGTTTTTAATGAAGATAAAGCAACTATCATTTGAATATCAATACTATTTCTGATATTAAAGTATAATTAAATGCAATACCTCAGCTCAGTTTTTAAATAACAAAAAATATGTACCCCCAAGCAAATTCAAATTGTTCAATTTGTTTTATTGTTCAAGATCCCCAAGACTTTACTCAGCGAATTACCTATTATCAATGGAAAATGAATCTATAGACTCCCTTATATAGGTCTTTTTTGCTTCTACAAAATTTTATGAAAGATATTACTATACACCTTATCCCCTTCTCTGGATTTGCCAGAAAGGAGATTCTATTCCAGATATTTGTATAACATTAAGTCTATGGGATTCTGTAATCAGTTCATTAAGTGGTGAATATAGTTGAAAAGACATCAATGATAAATCTTTTTATATCACAGCAAATCTTGTATTTTATAACATATACATAAATCATTTCAGTGGTAATATATGATATTTAATAACTTTTAAAACAGAATCACTGTTAAGTATCTATGAAGTAAACATATAGTCAGAATGTTGGTTAATTACCAAATCCCTTCAGTGACTTTCAAAGATAAAAGCTATAGTAATATTTCACTTACAGATAAAGGAACTAACCATATGTGTGTTTGTGTGTTTGTGTGTGTGTGTGTGTGTGTGTGTGTGTGTATATATATATATATATATATATATATATGTATGTATAGTGAGGCTCAGCATTCCATTCAAGAGTTGGATTTTAAGTCTCATCACTTTGATTTAAATGGTTTTTTAGACAGTACTGTCCACTGCATCTTTCAATGTCTATTGTCTCTCTGCTAGCACTTGGTCAGTGTAATGGTTAAGTGCTTGAAATGTGGCAAAGAAGAATAACTGAATTTAATTTTAATTTTATTCAAAGTTAATGTTCATATGTATTCCTGATTAGGATAGTATAGAGTTCAGCTATAGAGCCAGGATCTATCAAGTATTGTGACCCTCTGGGTATTGTTCTGTGTCTCACTTGGCTTTGTGTCAGAGGTTAGTGCAATCTTTGTAATAAAGATGCATTCATTATGAGATGAGCTGTAAAAAATAGATAAGGGAGATTCTTGAAGAGTTCTTTCCTCATCCAGTAAGTCTAGATTGTGTTTTGTGTTTGTTCAGTCATAACTGGCTTCTTCACATTTTCATCATTAAAAATAATCTTGGCCAGTGAACCTTATCTTTAATTTGTTTCAAGCCCTCCACTCACATTCAATGACAAAATGGGTCCCAGGAAGAAAACATCCAATGGTTGGGACTTAGACTACTTTGCTTCCCATGAGACTGATGGCTTCTGCCATGAGAGCCTATCTTAAGTCATTCAATTTCTACAGGTCTTACGTTCCTCAGGTGTAGAATAAACATTTTTACTAAAAAAAAGCATTGGAAGAAAGCAGAGATAGTCCTTGAAAATCAGGTGGCTAAATATTTGCCAGGCTAGCTTAGCTACTTTCTCTTGCTGTTATAAAATACTCTGGCAGAAGCAATGTAAAGGAGCAAGGGCTCATTCAAGTTCATAGTTCAAAGTGTAGTAAAGGCAAAAGGAACTTGAAGCTGCTGGCAACGTTACATCCGTAGTCAGGAAGAGAGAATAATGAATCCCTGTGCTCACCTCATTCTCTCCTTTTTATAGAGACCAGGATCCCAAATCGGGGAATGCTGACATCCACAGCAGATGAATCTTCACACCTAAATGAACATTATCAAGACTGTTCTTTACAGGCACACCCAGAGACTAATTTGTTGCTGGAGGCTTTCTATTCCAAATCCTGTCAGTTGACAACACTAACCATCACACAGGAAGATTATGATCAACAAATATTAGGTAATTTTTGTTATTTTTCTTTAAGTGTTCCCATTTTTCCTCCTCTTTTGTCCCTCCAAACAATGTAACATTTCAGGAAATGTTTATAACATCTTCAGACACTTCCTAAGACTATGGCTATATTTGTTTAATAATGACTTAACAGATACTTAAGTTGAAAAAGAAGGTAAAGAAAAATGAAGACACATGGATTGCCTGGAAAAAATAACATCCTGGTAGGAAATAATGGTTACCCGTCAGATTGTAGAGATGTGAAAACATGATAAAGAAATCAAGTACGAGATAATATTATATTCATGAATAACTTTTGTTTCAATAACACATGGTTTTAGCAATTTTCACTTCTCTGCTCTCTATACAGATGTATTTTTCCCTAAAATTTACCTGTTCTCTTGACTCATGCTTATTCTTGATGTTCCCGTGAAGTAGCAGAGTCCCACTATAAGGCATAGTATGTTGATTGGGCCACTCTAGTAAGCATTTCTTCCAATTCTTTCTACCATGGATAAATAGCTGACTGTGAGCAGCATGGGGATATTTTCTTCTTTAAAGATAATCCTCAGGGGCAGCTAGTAAGACTATTAAGACTAGTCTTTTATTGAAGTATATCCAATATCAACTTTATTGTGAACAAAAATAAATAAATAAATAAATAAATAAATAAATAAATAAATAAATAAATAAATAA